>JAQQPU010015393.1:10104-21291 GCA_029168905.1 Artemia sp. Kazakhstan ARC1039
TTTCCTGAGATATTTTCAAAAGAGTATGTGCATAATAATACAAAAAAAGTATGGTCAGTTCCTTACTACACTTCTCAATTTATTTTAAAAATATTCATGATACTCAAGAGCACTATTGACTACATTAGTCATTATATAATTACATAAATTCCGCTACGAGGCATTTCAGTCATATTCACATGTCAAGGTGTTTGATGCAAAAATTAGTTTAATTAGAAGTGAATTAATATTTACTAGCCTTTGTTGTGTAACAATTGCAAGCACCCATCAAAGTTGATAATCCTGCACCTGTGTCGCAGCTCAAACCCTGCAGGAACTCGCTTACTGAGTCATTCATAATCTGGACGTTTTCCCACTCATACTATCAAGAATGATGTTCTTTCACAGCATGGGTGTATACATGATGTATTTAGGAACGTTTCGTGAGAAATTGGTTTCAGATCCATTTTTGATGGGCCAGTAGTTGATAAAACGATAAAACGGTAGTCCTTGTCATGGATGAATATATTGGACAATATTTATAAGAAATCCAATTATAACTGAGTTTTAATCACCCTCTCATTAAATTCATATTTATATAAATTTAAACCAATGGATTTTTTGATGAATCTTCCCCGGAGCAAAATATCCTGTATATAAGCTGGATAGCCGTAAGACAAAAAACTATCTAATTGAACGTTCTTGGTGTTTCTTTTTTACCGGTAAAAAAAAACGAAATAAAAAACACTTAGTTCGCTCAGGAGAGTCCCGGGGTTTGTAGACCCCAGGTCCGTAGAAATAGGGATAGATGGTATCCTAGCCTTAGTAAATTTGTTGTTGGAAAAGAAAGCAGTAATGGCTACAGACTGCTGCAATTTTGCATGTATAACAATCTAGTTAAAACAAGCAGAGTATTTGGTCATAAAATAGCCCATAAGTTAACATGGTATTGACATGATGGCCAGGCAGCTAACTTTATTGATTACTTTAATGTAAACCGAAGACTGGACGGAGCAATACAAGGTACTAGGGTATATAGGAGTGCTGTTATTAATGTTATAAGTAAAAACTACCATCTAATAGTGTCTAAGGTTAATCGAAAGCTGATATTTAATAAGGGTAACTACCTTCCGGGAAGCTATGACGCTGGTAGACTCCAGTAAGAGAATTTGAGAGACACTTTCCAGGATCAGTTGAATACTAAACCTGAGAGTTTAAAATTTGACAATGTAGAAGATGGATGGTATAATTTTAAAAAAATAACTTGTGAAGCCCCTGATGAGTATCTTAAAGAGGAAAGAAAGGAACACAGCTAGGCATATTAGTGAAAATTCTTTATGTTTAATAGAGAGGAGGAGGGGCTTGTACAAGCATTTCCTAAGTGATAGATCATATGAAAGAAGAGGAATGTAAAGAAAGTGGAGAAAGCATTAAAATATAAACTAAGGAGGTGTGAAGTGGAGGGCATGGACAAAATTGCCGAAGATCTAGAAGATACAGCTAAATCGCATAATAGTAAAATATTCTACTGGTATGTTAATAAATTAAGAGAGAGTAGTCAATCTAGACTTTCCAGTCCCGCTTAAAGATAGGAACGAGGCCACAATTAGTGATAAAGAAAGAGTTAAAGAGAAATGGGTAGAACATTTTGAGAATGTGCTAAACCCGGATAGAGTTACAGGAAAAGATATAGAGGAGAATGAAAAAGTTTGTGACACCTTGGATGCGAAGAAAGATTTATTTTGTGAGGATGAATTAGTGGCAGTACTAAAAGGGTTAAAAAAATTAAAAGGCCCCAGTTGCTGACAGTCAGGGGCGTCGTTTGAGGGGGGGAGGCAACGGGGCAGTTGGCTTCAAAATAATCTGGAGAAATTTCATTATCATGTATCCCATGCCCCTTGACTATCCAGATATGGACCCTTCTTGCCCCCCCCCCCCCAATAAAATCACTGGAGATATGCCCCTGCTGAGAGTGTGGTCAATGAGTTTCTTAAATATGGTGGTTATGAGGTTAGAAATAAGTTACTGAAGAGTATGAATATGATATTTGAAAAAAAGAAGTACCTAAAAGAAGCAATTTTAGGACAACCCTAATCAAACCCTACTTAAATGGTGATAAGAGTGAGTGTGGTATTCATTGAGGCATTAGCCTGGTATCCCGAGGTAGCAGATTACTTAGTATGATGATACTTCTTAGACTTAAAAATTTTGTAGACAAAGTTTAAGTGAAGAACAGTGCGATTTTAGGAAGGGGTGGAGAATGTGTTGACCAAATTTTCACTCTTAGATTAATAATTGAGAAGTGCCTGAGACATCAAACACATTTATTCCTCTGTTTTATAGAGTATGAGCCAGCTTTTGACTTAGCTCATGGAAGAGCCTTAGGGAAGGCCTTATCCTTGTATGGAATACCAGACAAATACGCCAACCAGGGTTGTGTACTATCCCAACTTATATGGATTATTTTGACGAGCTTTGTCACAACAAAGGTAATGGGAGCACAAAGTTTGGATTAAAATGTATTATTTTGACGAGCTTTGTCACAACAAAGGCAATGGGAGCACATGTTTGAAGTACAACAAAGGCAATGGAAGAGCGCGAAATCGAATGGGGAAGTAAAATTTTCCTGAAATTAGATTATGCTGATGAATTGTGGGCAAAATGAATGAACTTTTAGAGGTTTTACGAGTTCGGGGTGCTAAGACAGGCTTAAAAATCAATTTTAAGAAGTCGATAGGGCTAGGAATAAATGAAGATGAAAAGGTGATATTGGTAACGAAAGGATGAATTAAGTGGACAGCTTCACTTACTTTGGTAGCATTTTTAGTAAAACGGTGGGTCCAGTGAAGATCTTAAAAGTAGAATAGCCAAGGCCCAGTGTGTTTTTTCACAGTTGAAAAAAGTTTGGAAGTAAAGGAACATAAGTCTGCGAACCAAGATTAGAGTATTGGAAGCCACATTAATGACAGTAGTCAAGCATGGTTCTGGAGTATGGGCGCGCTGAAAAAGAGAGGAAGATTTGCTAAATGTTTTCCAGAGATTAATTAAAAAAAACTTTTTCCACAAAATAAGTTTTATAAAAAAAAGTAAAGAACTCCATTAAACCAAAAATGAAAAAAATAGAATCAAATAATCTACCAAGCATACAACTACCATAAACCAGTATCAATAGATATATGAAACCCAAAACAAACAGAAATTAAAATAAGTAACAGAGTCAAACTCAAAACGAGCAGAAATCAATAATAGTAGGGTTTAAACCCCATGCTTTCTAAAAGCCAGAATATAATTTGTACTTTACTGAAAAAAAATTCAAATGAATTTACTGAAAAAAAATGTGCATTTTCAGTTTAATATAGTCTACATATGCTGATATTTATTCCTTAAAATCTTAATTATTTTTTATTTCTTAAAGTTACAAAAGTGAAATATTTAAAAGAATTTTTTCAGTAAAGTAAAAATAAAATTCAACTACATTGAACAAAATGGCTATCTCAAAATTTTGATTGGATGTGTTTGGGGAAAAGGTGGGCGTGAGAGAGGGGTTAGTTGCCCTCCAATCACTTTCGACTATAAAAAAGGGCACTAGCCCTTTGAATTTCCAATCGAATTAGCTTTTTTGAAGTTTCTACGACAAAACTTTCTATAAAAACCTTATATGCCCCCAGGGCATGCCTTACAACGCTAGCCCTGGGGGCTGTGGGGGTCTGTCCTCCTTAAAAACATAATTTCTATATGGAAATCAACTACGTTGAACAAAATGACTATCTCAAAATTTTGATTTTGGTTGTGATTGGGGAAATGATTGACATGGAAGGGGTGTTAGTTGCCTTCCAATCACTTTCGACAATTAGAAAGGACACTAGCCATTCCGATTCCAATCGAATGAGCCCTTTTCGAAGCTTCTACGGCAACTCCATCAATACGAAGTGCCCTACTCTAAGGAAAAAATAAATAATACATTATGCCAACATCGTTCTTTACTTAGGCAACGCGATTGTGCCGCCTATGAAATTGCCTACGGATTGTTTTGGGTACCTGACTGGCTGACCGTATTTGTACTAGCAGGCTGTACGAAAAGTGTGGTTCCATCCCCTAATCTAGGGCTATAATGAAAAATAGGTTGAGATGGCTAGGGCACGTGCTGCAGATGAAGGATGACAGATTGCCAAAGATTTTCCTCTTCTGCCGACCGTCTAGGGATAAACGAAAAACAGGTTGTCCTCGGTTGGGGTGGGAGGATGTTGTAAGAAAAGATTTAAGGGAAATGAGAACTTCCTGGGGGGAATTAAAAGGGAGGCTTTGAATAGATTGGGATGGATGAGGAGCGTGTGTAGCTACTTCTGCCTCAGGCGGTTGGGTGCTGTGATGAGTCTTTAGTAGTAGTAATAGTAGTAGTATTGTTTCCCGTTTAACTCAGCTTCCGCTTAACTCAGTCCCGTTAAACTTAGTCCATTTATATCTGCGCTCGTTCAAATCAACCCCCATTTCACTCATCTCTCATTCAACTCTACCCACAAATTAATCAATCTCCGTTTAATTCAACCTGTAGTAATCTCAACCCTTTTCAATCCCAATTTAACTTAACCCGTGCAAGAGGCTAGGTGATCTCAAATGGGGTTGAGTTGAATGGGTTTGGGTTAAATGTGGCTTCAGTTGCATGGTGTTGAATTAAATAGGGGCTGAGTTGCATGGGGCTTGAGATAAATGAGGTTAAGTTCGATGGGGATTGAGGTGCACGATGGTTGAGTTGGATGGGGGCTGAGTTAAATAGGGGCCGAGTTAAATGAGCTTTGAGCTGAATTGGAGTTTAGTTGAATGAAGGTTAAGTCTATCGAGGATTGAGTTGAACGAGGGTTGAATTATATTATTCTTCAGGACATTTATAAACTGTTCAAAGTTTTTCTTTTGTTTTGTTTATTTTCAACCTGAGTATTTTAATTCTTAAATAAGCAATTTAATTATAAACCAACTTCAAAGCTCTTAATTAGAATTATTGAACGAACAGTGCGACTTTTCCTTATTTAAATGTTACTGTTAATATCATTTTTCTCTCTCTTGATGGCCTGTTAGAATCAATATAGAAGTGACGAACTTAATGCCCTTCCATAATAAAGATATATACATTATTAAAAAAGTACATATTACAAAATAGCTTCATTTCATCATCATTTATTTCACAGTTCATCATCAATTTTATTCCAGCATTTAGTGCCATAATCAATCTTAACACCAGTAGCTTGAACCATGGAATATATTAGATGACTATCTTCTATGATTTCTCGCTTGGAAGTTACTAGATTCCAAACAATGCCATTCACATTTAAACAAACATAAATTTGAGATTTACAAACAAATAAGAATACCTGTTGCAGTAACTTATCACGGTATTATGACAGAGATCCTCTTGTTCAATCAACTGTGGTTGGTCCGGCGACGTTAGTGGTTTGTCCCAAGAATAACTGATTACCCTTGGACGCATGACGCTGCATATGGGGGTCGGATTTGGTGCTGACAATAGAATTTTATGTTGACTAGTTAGTATTGTTTATTTGACTATGCCTCTAACCACTTTTTAAGCATAATAAAATTGACTACCCAACTAGGCCTAAGAAAAGTTGAGAACTTAACGCTATGGCACTTCTACCCAATGTGATAAGTCTTCGGTAATGCTACCCATTATTGCAAACAGACGTTTTTTTTCGTTTTTTTTTTAGCAAAGCCCAACGACAAACGATGGAAAATCTTAGGTACTTGTCTGGAATCTAGTACACACGCGAAATGTGAAGTTTGGTTAATGCTAATGAAATAAAACAAAATAGAATGAAAATATAATAGTTTTGAAACAATTTTTGGGCTATATATTTGCACATTAGAAAAGGGGTGTAAAGCATAGCATATATTAAATACGTAACCTAACCTAGGTACCTTTTTTTGCCCCTTCACCCCCAAAAAACTAAAGATTAAATAGTTTCCACGAAGTGAACAACAACTCACTAGCTAGCGAAAAACCGGTTTTGAATAGCATCTTTGACATTCTGTATGGGGAAGGCGTCATAATATCTAACCGTCAGGAGCACTAACGTCACGACATCGACAAAATCCGTCATAACATCGACAAAAATTCCGTCAGAACCACTAACCGTCAGAACATCGACAGTCATAACTTCGAAACGTCAGTCCATCGACAGTCACAATCGCTACCCGTCAGAACGTCGACAGTCATAACATGGACAAGTCATAACATCTAAAAAAATTTTCATAACGAAAATCCGTCTAAACCACAAACCGTCAGAACGTCGACAGATAACATCGACACGTCATAACATCTAAAATCTTAAAACTTTAGTTTTTTGGGGGTCTAGGGGGGGGGGTGAGGTACCTAGGTTAGGTTAGGTTACGTATTTAATATATGCTATGGTTTATCCCCCACCCTCCTGATTCGCAAATATATAGCCGAAATTGTTTTCTAAACTATTATATACTTATTGCTATTATATAAACTTATAATTTTTTTTCATAACGAAAGTCCATCAGAGCCACTAACCGTCAGTACGTCGACAGTCATAACATCGACACGTCATAACATCTAAAAAATTTTTAGATGCTATGACGTGTCGATGTTATGACTGTCGACGTTCTGACGGATAGCGATTGTGACTGTCGATGAACTGACGTGTCGATGTTACGACTGTCGACGTTCTGACAGTTAGTGGTTCTGACGGATTTTCCTTGTCGACGAAATGACGTTTAGTGCTTGTAACGATTGTTCGAAATGGTAGTATCCCTCTATATGCGTTTCTCTTGGCGTGTGTACTAGATTCCATACAATTACCAAATCTTATACTAGAAAAAATAAGAAAATGAAAATGATTTGTGAACTTACTGTGAAAATGATAATTTGGTAAAGTGAAAAGACTTGAACTTCAAAAGAACAAGAAAATGAGAGAATTTTGTAAAAATAAGGTATTGAAACATAAAATAAAACATTAATTAAACCTAATTTAATATCTAAATGAAAAATCGGACTGAAAAACCAAAGCTTTAAACTAAAAAAAGAGCAATAAAGAATTCAAAAGTCAATGAGCCAACCTCTCTCGTTTATCAAGCGTGAAGCAACTAAGTTCTAAGAAAGGAGGTTTTTCCTTCCAGGGAAGTGATAATTTTTTTTCTAATACGGGATACCTTTCCCATCCATGGAAAAATGAGTTCTCTCATGCCCCAACCTTGCCTTGTACATACGTGTTTTATGCTTTAAACACAGCCCTTTCTCAGGTGTTGCCAGTTCGTACAAGAGGCTGGATGACCATGAGTGGTAAATTCTGCAAAAAAAAAAAAAAAAATGTATAGTTACATGATTGAAGCATTTTTGATTAATTGAAGACTGACATCATAAGCTTGAGGCATTTGAAAATTACATTCTCTGGAAACACTGAGCTTGGTCTGTTATCTGCACATACTCACTTGGGTATAGGGATGTCGCTCCCTAGAAATGTCAGAATGTTGCCAATAATCTTAAAATAATTCCTACGATTTTGCTGCTTTGACTATTTACTCCCCCCCCCCCCGTTAAATATTCTTGCAGGTGTGCCCTCATCTCCTTCGTCTGATTTTTAATGATAAATGTATCCTAAATTGGAGAACCAAAAACTCACCAGAGACTTGAAGCCAGAGGAGGCAAAGTACCGAAACTATTCTGGCTTTAGGATCTATTTAAAGCTTATTCTTAAAGCAATAAATAATACTAGTTCTCAAATTTGGCGTAAGTTTTCTCGAAAAAGCACTCCAAATGCGTTTGAATTATGTACAGTAATCAATTATTATGCCCCTTTTTAAACGATTTTCATTTTATTATTTGTTTGTTTATTCGGCAGGTAATAAATCAATAGATAATAACAAATGACTAAATTCTGTTGTGTTTATTGATAATATAATCATATGTAAAAGCATGACAAATAAATGCTGCCCCATAGTAAGTCCTTACACACAAGTGGGTCGGGGTGAGGAGGTGTTTTTACCTTTATTTTTTTAATACAACTATCCAATATTTTGCGTTTTTTTAGGTTGCTCCCCACACCTCCTAAACAAAATAAAAATTATATAGACTATAAATAAAAATGATATAGACTATTCTTTTCCTCGCTCTCGCAACATCAGTCAATTTTAAGGTAAACATTAAGGATTTATTACCAAGTTAAACATATTTTAAGATATTTTTAAGGATACGCCATATAAGCAATTTGAATAACTGTTACAATTCAAATTATCTGTTATGATAGATGTCATGACAACGAGAATTCAGGCTATGCTCTCTCTCCAAGAAAAAATGGTAGAGAGAAAGAATCGCCAAAAGAGACAGTTAGAACGCTTTCGCTTACTTCCATCCAAGTTTGGCTGAGATCCGATAGCCCCTTCTTGTTGACGCATTGATGACACGAATTCAGGGATCAATCTAGTTCTTTTCCAAAAAACTAATCAGTTCATCGGGTTTGGGTCCCCAAAAGGCCCAACCAGGACACCAGTTTTACTTCTTACAATTTATTTTAAGATATGGCCATCTTTTCTGGTAGGTGTCCTGATGACATGAATTTAGGGACCTTTCTCCTCTCCTTTTACGCTGAGGAGACACCAGTTTTAGTTCCTACAAATTCTAGTAGATTTCCAGTAGATGTCCAAATTTTAGTAGATCTTTTCTAGTAGATGTCTCGATGACATGAATTTATGGACCCTTCTCCCCCCTTGTCCCTCTGAGGAGACACCATTTTTACTACCTACAAATTTTGTTAAGATCGGACCATCTTTTCTAGTAGATGCCCCAATGATAGGAGCTAAGGTACCCTTCTCCTCCCTTTTCCCGTTAAAGATGGATTATATCTGAATGCCCCAAAAAGCCCAACTAGAACGCTTGTGATTGCTTCTTAAAAAGTTTGCTGAAAAACCCTTTTAGTAGATGTGTTAATGACTAAAACCTTGGTCAAATTTGTGGAGCAAAAATAACATTGACTATTTATTTTTCTCGTTCATGATTGATCAGTTACAATTTATTGTCAAAAATAAAATTAAAATAAAAATAGTCAACAGTTATCTATATCAACTATATTATGAGATCTTCATGAGGAGGTGTACCAAAGTAGCACTTTGAGTAATTATTTCTTCTCTCTAGGAGTCTAAAACTTCCATTAACTGATAAGGATCAATGAACATAGAGTTTGGCTCCGTAATGGCAAGTCGTCGCGATAATTATTCACTTATAACATAATAATCAATCGAAAATACGTGATCTCGTGTAGAGCGTGGAATCAACGAAGGGGTGTCTTTCAATTTATTTGAATTTCATTCAGAAAATTCAGATATCTGATAGCAACTTACTACCGTGCAACTTGATGGAAACGCCCGCTTCTTCATGAATCGCAATTGCTGGGTACTACCCTTCTTCATTCATAGTCTGAAGAGAAGATAAACTTAAGAATGATTAGACTTATTCTAACTGTATATCTATTATACATCATTGGGATTTCAATGACAAAAGCTAGTTTTCAACTACGACCATCCAAAATGTACTATGTTACGAGGGTCTCCCACGTAACTCAAACCCTATTTAACTCAACCCTATCCAACTTAACCCATTTAAGTCAACCCTTACTAAAATCATTCCCCATTCAACTCATCTCCCGTTTAACTCAGCCCCCAAGCACCTCAGCCCTCATTCAACTCAACCTCCCATACACTTCAACCCTCATTTAACTCAGCCCATTTAATCAACCCCCATTTAATTCAAAACCTATTCAGCTCAACTCCAATTCAATTCAATTCCATCAACAGATTAGTTTGAGTTAGGCTAGGTTATGCTAGGTTGAATGAGGGTTGAGTTGCATCGAGAATGAGTTAAAGAAAGGTTGAGTTGCATGGTGTTGAATTGAAGGGAGGTTTAGCGGAATGAGGTTATATTACATGAGGGTTGAATGGAATGGGGTTGGGTTGAATGGAGGTTGAGCTGAACGAAAGTATTGTTGACCGAGGTTTTATTTATGTGGCTTAAGTTAAACAAGGGTCGAATTAGACGCAGACCAATTCAAGGCAAGTATTTTACAAGGAAGGTAACACACCAAAATATGCTCTTTCGTTTTTTCTGCTGTATCTGCTTCGTTGTACACTGGGGGTATTCTAAGCATCCAGTATTCTTTATAAATAATTCTCATTAATACGAGACATTTATGCCACTAGGACAAGAGATATAAATAAAAAAAAACTCCTTAGTACTTGTTGTCAGGTTCGTATCAAGGATTTTCTTGGGGGGGGGGGGTACAATTTTTTTAAACCGCATCAAAATTTGCTTATATTAATTTTTGCTATAATTTTACGAGTCAGACAAAGTTTTCGGAGGGGGGTTCAAACCCCCTACCCCCTTGATACGACCTTGCTTGTTCTGCTTATATTCCGAATAATTCGTGATTCCTGAGGAAGATGGCATTTCCATACAGTCACATTGTCGTAAGTCGCTATTTGACATCCAAATATTTTAAATGAAATTCAAATAAATTTAAAGACATCCCTTCGTTGATTCCACGGTCTGCACGAGATCACGTATTGCAATGGTTGCGCACCAAAAAAAAGTTTTGTGTCTGGTTTTTTGACGAGCATAACTCTCACAATTTTTTTTAAGAGCTGGATTCAGTTGTTTACTTATAGCATGTTTATAGACACAAATCTTCATTACCTTGAAATAGATTTTGACTTAAGAGACTTGATTTTGGAAGCATTTTTAATAGTATCTTTATGTCTCTGTGATACTTCAAAACGATTCGGTTTTCAAAAGGCTCACTTTAGAACTGTTCCTGCGAATAAGAAAAGAGGCACAGTGTATGCTAGAAAGATAAAAAGAAATGTAAATAGCTCTATAATCAAATAAAAAATGAAAATTCAAATCTATGAACAAAGGGAAATCTTAACATCTTGAGAGCCAAATAATACTAGGACAAACAGATTAGACAAAGCATTTAAACATTCAAAGTTTAAGTAATTGAAAAAAGCGCAGAAATGTTCACACACATTTATTATTCAAATGTGCTTATCACACTAAAAACAAAAAAAATTAAAATCTAAATATCCTGAGATCAGTGAGATCAGTATGATATATGAAAGAATAAATCCGACTGAGTTGTTAAACGTGGTTGGCTTAAGTGCATGAAGTGTAAATGAGTAAAGTGC
>JAQQPU010015394.1:546-21291 GCA_029168905.1 Artemia sp. Kazakhstan ARC1039
TGTAGCACTCTATCTATTAGTGCTTTAGAAATATTTAAAAAGCTTCTAAAGTAAAATTTTGAGTTTGGGGGGAAGGGGGATTTCCAAAACATCTTCCCATGACATAAATTGTCCTCTAAAGTTGATTCTGATGTTTGTAGCAATCTATGTCTTAGCGCTTTATAAATATTTAAAAAAGTTTCTAAAGTAGAATTTTGGAAAATTTTGAGTTTGGGGGAAAGGAGGATTTCAAAAACATCTTCCCATAACATAATTTGTCCTCTAAAGTTGATTCTGATGTTTGTAGTGCTCTATGTCTTAGCGCTTTAGAAATATTTAAAAAAGCTTCTAAAGTAAAATTTTAGAAAATTTTGAGTTTGGAGCAAAGGGGGATTTCAAAAACATCTTCCCATGACATAACTTGTCCTCTTAAGTCGATTCTGATGTTTGTAGCACTCTGCGTCTTACCTAGACCCCAGCACCATGCCAGCACATCAACCAAATGCTGCCAACAAGAGGCTTGGTTGACCGCCACTGAAGTGTCACAACATTGCTGGCGCGCCACCAGAAGAGGCGGCAGGGTTTGGTTGACTTTGAATTAATTTTATGGCAATTCTTTATTGCATAAACTGCAAAGTCGAAGCTTTTCTTTTCTTGTGTGGTTTAAGTATTTCAATTTTCCTAATTAGAAATCAAGCAGGGCTTGCACTATTCCCAAATTTTTGGGGATTTTCTCAGAAATCTATGTGCCACCCCCCAAAAAAATTGGTTCCCCAAATCCCCGAAAATCATCCAATCATGTTGCCACCCCTAGTGATTTATCACTAGTGACTATCCCTGCCAAATATTACTTTGTATACCATAATTCTTCACTACTCTCTTGTACATTAATTTTTGTCTCTTGTGTTATTTGCATATAAACCAGACAGATGTAATTGCAATATACACGGTTCTTCATATGCTGACAAAAGTATTGTCTTTATGAGATTAAGTAATAAAAACGAAGTTTTTCTTTTAACTGAAAGTAAGGAGTGACATTAAAACTTAAAACTAACAGCAATTATACCATATATGAAAGGGACTGTCCCCTCCTTCACACCTTGCTCTTTATGTTACTTTAGCATAAAGAGCTAGGGGTTGAGGAGGGGACAGCCCCTTTAATATACAGAATAATTATTGTTCATTTTAAGTTTTAACGTCACTCCTTACTTTCAGTTAATAAAACTTGTTTTTTATTTAATTTCTGAACGTTTTCAACTAATGGTGGATTGATTTTGGCTCCCAGTGCATAAAAAATTAAAACACAATTGGCATATTAGTTTTGGCAGATTTATTCCAGATATGAAGGGTTGAACCTCCTCAAGACCTTACTCTTTACACTAAAGCTGTTAGTACTTTTAAAAAAGCTTCATATTCTAGTTAAAAAGCCCCTTTTTTCAATTTTAGTAAACAGTCAAACTTTAGCATAAAGAATAAGGTATTGAGGAGGGGCAATCCTTCATATATGGCATAATTTGTTTGTTTTTTGAAAAATGGTGCTAAATCTGGCTCACCTTCTATGAAATATACCCCTCCCCCTCATGGAACTCCTCTGTGGAAATTTCATCCAACATAAAGTGCACCTCCCCCAGTCAAATTCCCTCCAGACAATTCTCTCCTTGCTGAGAACCCCCCCTCTGTAAAATTGCTTGTGGACAATTCACCCTGAAAAATTCTCCTTAGCATTTTTTCAGTGGAATAAGACTTTAATCTATATATCAGTTTCTTGGCCACTCCAGAAATGCCTTCTTCTGTGGAAATTATTTCCCAGAAAACAAAACACGGTAAAATTCTACTTGACCATGACCTACTTGACCATCTTAGAAAGGGGTTAGGTTAAGAAAATGAAACATTCAGGGATGGGTCTACAGGCTAAAGTGTGTCCTGGGAAGGTATTTTGAAGTACCTACCTCAACTCCTTCTCCCTCTAGAGGGTCCTGACTTTTGATGACCTTTAAAAATCTGTGAGTTATAGAAGTGAAACCATGCAGAATAGGTCTTCTGCTTAAATGAAGTACAACAAAATTGGTTTCAGCTTCACTACTTTGCTTAATCCCAATTTATAAGGTTTTAAAGATGTGCAAATACATTTCCTAAATTTTGGAAATAAAACATTGATATGGCTTAAAGTTCTGCTCAAATAACTGAAATTACATTTTCAGAGCTAAAGCCAGAGAAAAACAAACTGGTAACTGAAAATTAAGGTAAAATTGTTTTGTCAAAATTTCAATGGGTAGGCTATAGACCTGTCATGTAGGCAAATTTCAATGGGTAGGCTATAGACCTGTCATGTAGGCAAATTTCAGGACCCTCTGAAGGGAGTAGGAGTGAAAGTAGGTATTTCAAAACATCATAATGACATAATGAATCCCTGAAAGTTTCATTGTCCTAACCCAACTCCATTCCAAGATAGTCAAAAGTAGCTAAAGTATAATTTTACTAGTCAATATCTACCAAATCATATTATTGAGTTAGGAATAAAGTGAATACACCATTCAATGCCTTTTTTATGCTGATTACAAATATAATAAGCATTTCTATCAGAAATGAATTTCAGCCCCCCCCCTATATAGGCTATACCTAACCTAACCCTGAATTGGCATATATAGGGGGGGGGGGGCTGAAATTCATTTCCAATAGAAATGCTTATTATATTCATAACCATCATAAAAAAAGGCATCAAATGGTGTATTCACTTTAGTTCTAACTCAATAATATGATTTGGTAGATATTGACCATTTAACCTTCATTTCCAACAAAAATGATTATTATATTTGTAAAGAGCATAAAAAAGGCATCAAGTGGTATATTCACTTTAGTTGTAAGTCATTAGGCTAATATGAATTGGTAAAAATTTACTGGCTAATTTAAAGATTTGTATATGCTATATAGCCTATACACTCAAATAAGCCATCTGGTGGTAGGCCTATCCTATCTAGAAATACTGTTAAAACTTTTAAAGGAGCTAAATTTGGTTAGAAATTAAAAGTACTAGCACTATTTGTAAGCATCAAAAAACAGAAGAGATCAAGTAGCCTTCCTCCCAAGCAAATTCAAAGTTGAGACACATCTAGTCAAAATTTTGTGACAGCTGTTTATTCAGAAGAGTAGAATGCTCTAGGCCTAGTTACTAATGTCTAGGTATATTGAGTAGGGTAAAAGACGTCTTTTTGGGAAAGACCACTTTTCTTTGGCATTTCGGAAAAATAGCAATGGGTTTTTTGACCACCCCTTTTTACTACAACATGAAGCAATGCGAGGGCAGTAACAAGAACCCCGCCTTCTTGGTCAAATTTTAACCAATGATTTGTCAGCCTAAATTGAAAATATGGTCTCTGTTTTGAAAAGCAATTGAAAAGAAAAACTATATTTAAATATTTGTGATTTATAGAATAAATATCAAGCAATAAAAGTTACATTTCTAGAATCAGAAGAAAATCAGCTTTCTGTCAATATATGAATGAAACTGAAACACTAAAAGGATATATACATCAAAATAGGATGATTGGTATTTCCAAAAAGAGGTCCCTACAGGTAAGTCAATAAACTAAGAATTTCAAGTCTCTGATCTTAAATAATCTTAATAATAACCATATTGATGCATAGCTTAGACTTTTTGCTATTCATTAATATACCCAATCCTTCTCAATTCCTCTTTGGTAACAAGATGTGAGGGTTTTAGTTTTACATAATTTTGCTCAATTGGATACTGGTTTTTTACCCTAGTAACATATGTCAACCTACCAGAATTGTACTACTGGCTAACTATACTTTAAAACTAGGCTAAACAAAAAGGCAATAGGCCTATATAATATTCAAAAAAGTTTACCAGACCGGAAATTTTCAAGTCCCTGTTGAGGGCCCTGAAAATACCAACCCCTTGACACTACTTAAAATGTCCGGCAGGATATGAATATGGGAGAGTGATGAATATGACCAAAATTAACTCAGTTGTTCACTAGGCCCGTTTTTTAGCACTAAAGGGCTGGGCACACGTAGCTGATTTCGGAAACTGATTTCCAAATCAGCGCCGATTTTAAAAGAAATCAGCGTCGATTTGAGGTTGAAAAATTTTTTAGTTTTCGGCGCCAATTTTCATCATGATCATCACCAAAAATACGGATACAAATAAGTCAGCCAGAGATGTCTGTGGTGAAAGACTCCGCTACTGAGCTGAGAAATAAACTGAAAATTAAGCTGAGATCAATTTATGCAACTATTAATAAACTCCAGTTGACTATTTATGTCCATGATTTTTTATTTTGAAAATCTCGCGCAAAAAAATTTTTCTTTCAACCAATTTTTCTTACCGCTATCGTTTGTCCACTGATGCTGAAATTGGTTTCCGAAATCAGCTACGTGTGCCAAGCCCTTAAGATCTTTACATCTTTCTGCAAAGATTATCGTTTTTTTAACTCATCTTTGTTCTAAGATCATACAGCTGACGGATGTTAGCAAAAAGAGTGAAGATCGCCACTGTTTTGCCATATAGAACAATGATGAGAGAACTTTGATGATCTACTCATCATTGTTTTCAGACCGCTGATCAGAGCAGAATGATGAAAGACGTTTGCACAAAAACAACCAAAGATGTGAGATCTTTGTTCAAAGATTTGACTTTTAAACGTTTTCTGACAAAAGATGTAAGATCTTAGCACATTGATGAGTGAAAAGCGCCCCTACTGTGTTTTCACTTATCTTTTCAAACAATCTGTAAAATCTTGACAATTTTCGAGAGAAAATCCGGAGATGGCTTTCAAGATGTGGGAGAATATCAGAGATGGATCTCTGATATTCTTGGTTGAATTTTCAGTAATATTGGTTGAATTTTCAGTAATATTTTTTTTGTTATATTTTTGGAGGTGTTCGAGTGATTTGCGAATAAAGTACAACATTTTAAAAGTTCAGAGTGCAGGTTTACTGGAGCCAGCTGTGATTCCGGAAAGAAAACTCGTCGATTAACTTTGTTAAAAATAACAAAAGGAAACAGCTAGAAGCTTGAAATGTATTTAATTTTGAAAATAAGTGCAGTCATATTTATTCAGACTCTAAAGCTGTTTAATTAAGACATTTTTCTTCATCTACACCTAATTTTCCTCGTACTTAGAGGCTCAACACGTCAGCCCGCTAAGTTCAGGACGGGGACAGAAAATTTGGAAGAATTACGGACACCAGGCCTGTGACCATTGAGTCTAAGTTAACCAGATAATGTTTTTTTACCACTATCCCCAGAGTTATTCACAAATGATAAAGAAAACATGCAAAGTCGCAGTTCATTAGTATTCATATAACTGAAAAAAACTATAAAAAATAGCAAAACTTTCAGAGACCGCTTTACACTCATAATCTGTGTCTGTCTTATGGCTTTTTAGATGAGCAGCTCACTCTGGTTATGTAGTAACTCAGCTGTGCTGCAGACGCTACTACTCCTTTTAGCCTCTTTCTGATGGGCAGGTCAACCGTCAGTGTTTCTGCTGTGACTCAGGCTCGTTTCAGTCTAATTTTCGTCTGAATTGTGGAAACCAAAGTTACTGTTATAAATCGAGTCCTTCTGTCAGTCCTTACTTTCTTGAGTAAGCTAAAAAGTCTTTCTAAAGTTACATTCGAAAATGGTGATGAAAACAAGTATTTTACAAACTTTGCTAAGTTTGGTTTTCACGGTGGTCCCTGGCACTCAAAGCCAATTGCCAGCAATCCATGGCTGTAAGAGTTACTGTTTTATCATCGTTGGCACTATCGGAATGTTCCTGCCACTCTTTGGCAATGGCGCTTCTTGACCACCCTGGCAATGAGTGGCATCTTAAATATGGGCCAGGCGTGGGTGGGTTTAGTGACTTATTTTTTTGGGTTTAAGCTTTTTGTTTTTTTTTACTGGCTGTTAATGATCCTCGTTTTCATCCTTTCTTCACGATTTTATGTTTTATAATACAGTGACAGGCCATGGCGGACTATATTCGTCAATTTCTGCATACCCAATGTTACTTCATCAGTAACATTTTTATACGGCATATTTTTCAGGAATGGGATTAATTTGTCAACCGGCGAAAATGGTAAATTGTTTTTAAAATGCTGAAAATTTGGAAGAATTACGGACACCAGGCCTGTGACCATTGAGTCTAAGTTAAGCAGATAACGCTATCCCCAGAGTTATTCACAAATGATAAAAAAAACATGCAAAGTCGCAGTTCATTAGTATTCATATAACTGAAAAAAACTATAAAAAATAGCAAAACTTTCAGAGACCGCTTTACACTCATAATCTGTTTCTGTCTTATGGCTTTTTAGATGAGCAGCCCACTCTGATCATGTAGTAACTCAGCTGTGCTGGCATACTCCTTTTAGCCTCTTTCTGAGGGGCAGGTCAACCGTCAGTGTTTCTGCTGTGACTCAGGCTCGTTTCAGTCCAATTTTCGTCTGAATTGTGGAAGCCAAAGTTACTGTTATAAAACGAGTCCTTCTGTCAGTGCTTACTTCCTTGAGTAAGCTAAACAATCTTTCTGAAGTTACATTCGAAAATGGCCATGAAAACAAATATTTTATAAACTTTGCTAAGTTTGGTTTCCACGGTGGTCCCTCACACTCAAAGCCGACTGCCAGCAATCCATGGCTGTAAGAGTTACTGTTTTATCATCGTTGGCACTATCGGAATGTTCCTGCCCCTCTTTGTCAATGGCGCTCCTTGACCACCCTGGCAATGAATGGCATCTTAAATATGGGTCAGGGGTGGGTGGGTTTAGTGACTTAGCTTTTTTGGGTTTAAGCTTTTTCGTTTTTTTTACTGGCTGTTAATGATCCTCGTTTTCATCCTTTATTCACGATTTTATGTTTTATAATACAGTGACAGGCCATGGCAGACTATATTCGTCAATTTCTGCTTACCCAATGTTACTTCATCGGTAACATTCTTATGCGGCATATTTTTCAGGAATGGGATTAATTTGTCAACCAGCAAAAATGGTAAATTGTTTTTAAAATGCTGCAATTGTCGTCTCTGTATCTTGTACTCGATCATTTGATGCAAACCCCGTCAGATTTACAGAGCAACTGCAGACAAAGTCTAATTTTTTCATATTTCTTTAAATTTGTAGTAGTTTTGGATCATTTTGAACCTACTGAATCAGCTGGACCGAGATAGTGCTAGTTCCCATCTTCTTGGTGCAAGCCGACACCTGTGGCTAGTTTATTAATTGAAAATAATTAGTTAATCACAAACCCTGAATGTGTTCAAATAATCAAAAACAGAAAATCAATGCAACCATTGTGAAATGGATAAAGGGCAATGTTCATTCATATACCAATAAATTCAAATCGCGCTGCCTCAATTGCCTTGGGCGTTGGGCAAAATCCCTTAGAGACCAAAGACAACAGCCAGAAAAAAAATAATGACCACAAAGCAAAATCTTCCAGGGATCAAGTTTTCTTAAGATTTTTGGGGGATTCGGTAACTTCTTTTTTGTCGGGAGATGGATTAGAAATTCAGTAGACCTCCCGAAAAACCTATAGAAGTGGAAACACTGGCTCATTCAATTGAAAATTGGAGTGGCTAGTGCACTTTTTAATAGTCGGAAGTGATTGGAGGGCAACAAGCCACCCCCCCCACACCCCCAAACGCATTCCCCGAAACACATCCAATCAACATTTTTAGATAGCCATTTTGTTCAGCATAGTTAATTTCCAGATATAAAATATTTTTTGAGGAGGACACTCCCCCACAATCCTCCGGTCAAGAGTTTTATGTTATTCCCTGGGGGCATATAAGAACGATGTTGGCACAATGTATTATTTTATATTTTTTTTTTCCTTTAGACCAGGGCACTTCGTATCGAAGAAGTTGTAGTAGAAACTTCCAAAAGAGCTCATTCAATTGAAAATCGGAGTGGCTTTTAATAGTGCCCTTTTTAATAGTCGAAAGTGATTGGAAGGCAACTAACACCCCTTCCACGTCCACCATTTCCCGAGACACATCCAATCAAAATTTTGAGGTAGCCATTTTGTTCAGCGTGGTTGATTTCCAGACAAAAATTATGTTTTTGAGGAGAACACTCCCCCACAGCCCTCAGGGCAATGGTTGTAAGTTATAAGGTTGTAACATATAAGGTTTTTATAGAAAGTGTTGTCGCAGAAACTTCAAAAAAGGCTCATTCGATTGGAAATTCAAAGGGCTAGTGCTTTTTTAATAGTCGAAAGTGATTGGAGGGCACCTAACCCCCCTCTCACGCCCGCCTTTTCCCCAAAAACACATCCAATCAAAATTTTAAGATAGCCATTTTGTTCAACGTAGTTGAAAGTTCTAGAAATTAGGCCTTTGATGATGAAAACCCCCACAGCCCTCAGGGCAAAGGTTTTAAGCTATGCCCTGGGGTCAAATAAGGTTTTTAATAGAACGCGCTGTCGTAGAAAAAAAATGGTAAAAAAACCAAAAAGGGCTCATGCGCCTGGAAATTGAAATGACTAGTGCCCTTTTTAACAGCCGAAAGTGATTGGAAGGCAACTCACACCCCTTCCACGTCCACCCTTTCCCAAAACACATCCAATAAAATAGCCATTTTGTTCCACGCAGTTTAAAGTTCAAAATTATACCTTTGAGCAGGACACTCCCCCCACAGTCTTCAGGGCAAGGGTTATAACCTATGCCCTGGGGACATCTAACTTTTTATTGAAATCTTCGTCGTAGAAACTTGAAATAGGGCTCATTCCATTGGAAATTCAAAGGTCTAGTGCCCTTTTTAATAGTCGAAGGTCCCCAAACACACCCAATCAAAATTTTGAGACAGTCATTGTGTTCTACTTAGTTGAAGGCTCTGGAAACTAGGTCTTTGTGAGTGACAACCCAACCACAGCCCTCAGGGCAAGGGTTATGCGTTATACCCTGGGTGCAAATAAGGTTTTCATAGAAAGTGTTGTCGTAGAAACTTCAAAAAGGACTCATTTGATTGGAAATTGAAATGGCTAGTGCCCTTTTTAATAGTGGAAAGTGATTGGAGGGCAATTAACCCCCCTCTCACGCCCTTTACTTATCCAAACACATACAATCAAAATTTTGAGATTGTCATTTTGTTCAACCTAGTTGAAACTTATTGAAAATAGGTCTTTGAGGATGACAACCAAGCCACAGCCCTCAGGGCAAGGGCTATAATTTATGCCCTGGGGGCAAATAAGGTTTTAATAGAAAGGGTTGTCGTAGAAACTTCAAAAAGGGCTCATTCGATTGGAAATTCATCTATCCAATCGAATTTTATCTTTCTAATTCGATGCCCTTTTAATAGTCGAAAGTGATTGGAAGGCTTGACATTTTTATAGTAAAGATCAATTTAGGTACAATGTATTATTATTTTTTTTTTCTTTTGTTTAGACAAGGGCACTTTGTATCAAAGGAGTTGTCGTAGGAACTTCGAAAAGGGCTCATACGATTGAAAATTGACAACAAATATACTTTGACCTCATTTCCCTCACGTCCGCTGCTCTCTGCATCATAGTCAGATTTAGCTAGTTGCTCCACCCCGAAGGACTGGACAAGCAAAAATTACATCAAATAAAATGTATCAAAGCAAAAATGTATCAAATACTTCGATACATTTCTCAATAAGAAAAATAGGAATTGAATATTGACAGTGTTATAATGCACCAAATAAAAAAAAAAAGTTTCAATGAAGCAGAATTCAACTGGCCAAAAAAGCAAATAAAAAGAATAGTTCCATATAAAGAAATGAAAAGGACTCACTTGCCTTTTCAGCAAGTAATTCCATATAAAGAAGAATTAAAAAAAAAATATATACACGAAAAAGTGCATCGGCTAAATATACAAGTGCGCGAAAATTTGTTAGTATGCAATACTGTCATTAAAACCCAAGGATGTTCTGCAATAGAAGGTCCTCTTCAGTGTAGGTGCGTAAGCGGGATTCATTTAAGTCGTTTATTCCACCATTTCTCTTTTGCAAAGACAACAATCTGCAGATAATTCAAATTCTTTGCCAGTGTGTATTCTTTCGTCTATAAACGATTTTTTTTTCTCCTTGTTTTCAACAGTACAGTCAAGATAATTGTCGAAACATCGATCTATTTATTGATTATTACCAACTGCAAATGAACAGTTAACAAGTGAAAACTTTGGATTCTTGATGATCTTGAATTAAAGCAAAGCTCATCAGTTTAAAAATCTTTAAAAAAGAGGTATACGGTCCCAATGTATTTTTTTTCTGACCAAGGCACTTTGTATCAGAGCCCGAACAATAAATCCGCTGTCTGAAATTATTGGGTAGATATGGGGATCAGTTTTGGACATCATAAAAAAAGTATAAGATACTGGCCATTTTTTTTTTAATTTAGTTTTTACGCAACTTATTCAGAAGATGTTACCAGACTTCCTAATGTAATTTTTGCTTGTCCAGTCCTTGGGGGTGGAGCAACTAGCTAAATATGCCTATGGTGGAGAGAGCAGCGGAAGGGAGTCAAATGAGGTCAAAGTATATTTGTTGTCAATTTTCAATCGTATGAGCCCTTTTCAAAGTATTTCAGAAATGTATCAAAGTATCAAAGCATTATATTCAAAAGTGATTGGAGGTCAAATAGTCCCCCTCCCACGCCCACCCTCCCATTATGTTTAAAAACTAAATGTTCCCTTAAGATTAAATCAAAATGCACTGTGTTAATGATAATTCCCAATAAGGTATCTCAGCACTATCCCAAGAATGACAGAGGGTATTATGTTCAAACTTCCGGGGCCACTTCTGCTCGTAAAATTTAACCAAATCAAAATAGTGTAAGAGTATCCACGCTATCAAAGAAAGTAAACAGATTTTTTGCAAATTGTATCAAGTTTTCTATTTCAGGTCAACCAGAGGAGGTATGAAACTAAATTAAACCCTACTATTTGTGTCCAGATTTTTAAAAGGGTGTATGTTGTTAAAAATTGCTGAAAATTTTTCTCCAGCATACAAATAGCAGGCCAAACTATAAAGTCTTAAAAAATGAAAAGATTTAAAGTATCATTTTCTTTTTCCATGAAAAGACTATGTCAATATAAAACGAACAGAAATTAATTAAAAAAAATTCCACAAAATAAGTTTTCAAAGCAAAGTAAAGAACTCCATTAAACCAAAAATGGGCAAAATTAAATCAAATAATCTACCAAGCGTGGAACTACCACAAATCAGTATCGATAAATAAATGAAACCCAAAACGAACTGAAATTACAATAAATACCCGAGTGAAACTCAAAACGAGCAGAAATTAACATGAGTAGGGTTCAAAACCCCTATGCCTTCCCAAGGCCAGAACATAATTTGCACTTTACTGAAAAAAGATACAAACGAATATGCATTGTCAGTTTGATATACATATATTGATATTTAGTAATAAAAATGTTGATATTATTGGATTTATTAAAGTTATAAAAGTAAAAACATTTATATTTATCAGCCCTGATGAATATAACATTTATCAAAAACATCAATAAAAACATTGATCAGCTCTTAGGAGCTGGCAAGGACAAAATTCTTTAATCCAACGGGATTGGGCTTCTTAGGAACTAATTGCTTGAGAGTCGACATACCCTGGAAGGGTATCATCTGTTCGTCAATTGAACAGTTTCCGTCACGTGGCAACTGGACACAGATATTCCTGAAGTTGTCAAGAATCGGCTGCACTTTCCAAATTCTATTTTTGTTTTTTTCTTCGTCTGAGATTTCTGAATCAACAACGAACTTCAGGTTTGACCGGATTGTGAAGAATCTTTCTCGCCTCATCTTTTGCGATATGGTTTCCACCCTAAACTTCCCAGACCAGTACATGCGGATTCGAGGAAACTTGAGGTTCCCCATCAGGATGACAATGCCAACAAAATTTTCAGCTCGTCTGAAGTTATATTTAAGCTTTTGTGGTGGGCCAACTGATAGCTGTAGTTCATGCAAAAAACTGTACGTTCAAAGAAGCTCTCCGGGCAATATTGAAAAAAGAATTGTTCTGTACTCCAGTCGTCGTGGTCCTGGAAATGACCGGGGCCCACGTCCAAGCCACGATAATGATCGAACCGTCGAGACTTCCTTCAGGACAAGGTTGTTTTTACTTTGTCAGCCTTCAAGCGCTTGGCACGGGTTGCTAAGGGTACGTCATCATCAGGTTCTTCACTTTCAACATTTGGAAGAACAGCATAGCTGCTTGATGACGGAATGGCTGCAATAGCCGGTTCACCATCAGAGTCTGAACACGACAAACAGTGGTTTTTTATCCATTCCTCATCATTATCTAAATCAGAGAGGTCCAGCTCACTCTCATCGAACATTCCGAGGGCGTCATCAAGGGAAAACACAATGAAGGAACAGGTTCAGTAAGCTTAAAACTAATAGATTGTTGCCAATTTAGTAAATAAAACAATCACTGGCATCTGCTATCCCCATTAAAATCGAGATTTGAACTACGAAAAATTAACCCTAGCTTTTTGCTTGATTGGAACCGCCTGTCCACAGACGTGGAAATGGAGGTTTTCCAAGTTTCAAAAGATGACACTTACCAAACTAACTGCTTTTAACACGATCTAAGCACTGTCTACTATCAAAAGAGTACACCTGATTTTTTTCACAACTCGTTCTCACCACTTTCTTTTTTTTCTTTTTTCTTACCTTTGCTTATTTTCATTTCCTTATTTTCATTTCCTTATTTTCGCCTTTTTTAGTTTGTAAGAACACCACAAAAAGTCGCAGAAACTTTTTGAAAAATATCACAGATGACATTTCAGGTTCAAAAAGTATGTTGAAACAACGAAACCTTTGCTAGATGATGAGGCCTTTGCACAAAAAATATTTTGCAAATGATCAATAAATCTATAGATACAATGAATGAGCTATTCAAATTGTACAAAATTCTAATTTGAATCTCTATTTTATAGTCAAAAACTAAATATATTAACACATAACCAAGATGGTCCGGTTCGTGCTTTTAAGATTCGTGCTTTTGAACTTACCTTAAAAGGCGTGCAGGTCGTATATACTATGAAGTAGAAATTTGACTAACATGATTGACGAGTCAGAAACCTGTCCACACATCGCATATACCAGTAGTCATATTATGGAATCACTCATAGAATCATAGGTGACTGCACCCTGGTAAGATGTGACTGTCCTTGGTAAGTCAATGTACCGGTTAAACCGCACTGTATATTCATGCCTCAGGTGTAGGATTCATTGTATGGTTCATATTGTGTATATATCCTTGTAGGGTTCAAACTGCATACACTATCACTACTAATTTCTGTTCGTTTTAAGTTTTAACGTCGTTCCTTACTTACAGTTAAAAAAACTTGTTTTTTAATTTAATTATTGAACGTTTTTGAATTAATGCAGGTTTTGATTTTGGCTCACCGTACATGAATAATTAAAACAAAATTTGCATATTAATTGTACTTTTATTTGGTTAAATGGCTTTCTCGAAACTTGTTTAATTTTATTTTCGAACGTTTTTATTGGTAATAAATATACGTAACTTACGAATTAACTTACGTAACGAACTTCTATATGAATATAGTTTTAATACATATGTTAGGGGGTTCACCCCCTAGTCAATACCTTGCTCTTTAAGCTGAAGTTCGAATTTTGTTTCAATTTTGTAAAAAATGACCCCTTAATCACAAAGGCCGTTAATTAGAATAAATAGCTCTTATGAAAGTACTAAAAAATCTTTAGCTTAAAGAACGAGTTATTGACTATGGGGTGAACCCAATCATATATGTAACATTTTCAGTTCGTTTTAAGTTTTGATGTTGCTGCTTACTTTCAGTTGAAAAACTTTTTTTTTATATTTAATTTCTGGCCTTTTTTAAAATAATGTTGGGAAATCCGGCGTCCTCTACATAGCAATGTTCCTTCCCCCATGAAAACTTCCTTCATGGAAATATCCTCCCATGTAACCCCCGACCCACTCATCCCCCCACTACCAGAAAAAATCCCCCCTGCAAACGTCTGTATACTTCCCAATAACCAATACTATATGTTAACATTGGGTAAAGTTCATAACTTTAAGCCCTCCCCCAGGGGACTTTGGGGGATTAAGTCATCCTAAAAGACATAGTTATCATATTTTAGACCATGCTGAACAAAATGGCTGTCTCACAATTTTGATCGGGTGACTTTGGGAAAAAAATGAGCGAGGGAGGGGGCCTAGTTGCCCTCCATTTCTTCGGTCACTTAAAAAGAGCACTAGAACTTTCAATTTCCATTCCAATGAGCCTTCCCAGAATGTTCTAGGACCACTGGGTCGATACGATCGCCCCTGGAAAAAAAACAACAAATAAACACACATCTGTGATCTTTCTCATGGCAGAAAATGCAAAATTCCACATTTTTGTAGATAGGAGCTTGAAACCTCTACAGTAGGGTTCTCTGATGCGCTGAATATGATGGTGTGATTTTCATTAGGTTTCTATAGCTTTTAGGGGACCTTTCCCCCTTTTTTCTAAAATCAGCCAAATTTTCTCAGGCGCGTAACTTCTATGGGTAGAATTAAACTTGATGAAACTTATATATTTGAAATCAGCATTGAAATTTGATTCTAATGATGCATCTATTGGTATCAAAATACCGTTTTCTAGAGTTTCGGTTACCATTGAGCCGGTCGCTACTTACTTACAGTTCGTTACCACGAACTGTTTGATATGCACTTGTATAACCTGTACAATTTTGAATCATACATTATTAATTCTAATTTCAGGCCAACAAAGGTTTTTAGATGTAGTGGCTGTAAGTACATCTATTATTGTGATCGATCATGTCAAGGACAGGCATGGAAGACCCACAAAGATGAGTGCCCTTGTCTGAAACAAGTGCAGCCTTGTGAAGTCTCAGACACAGTTAGACTATTGGGCAGGATTTTGTTCAAAGTTAAGGTAACTGTTTGTTGTGTTTGTATTCAATTTTTTTGGAAAAATAGTATTTCGTTATGGTGTTCTTCCTAACTAAACATTAGGAGCTGCCAAATAATCCAGGGAACAGCTGGATTCAATCATTGTTTTCTAATAGTGTATATGCTATTGTACTGGATGATTAGTGATGTGAATGGTTTCAAACTACAAATAGGTTCAAGTAGTAAAAAATGATACAAAAAAACTTAATGAACAAACTCAAGTTGTATTCTTAAGTCCTTAACATGCTTTTGCTAAAGTCCTTAATATGTTTTCTTTTATTTATTCATTTATTTCTTGGTCGTTTTCAAGAGTTAGATTGTTGAGTTCAATGCACTCAACAATTACGAGCTCACCTCTCTGTTGGGGGCGTATTTTTTTTGTCATTATGTTGTATTGTATTGAGTTAAAACTGAATTCGTCTATTCAATCCCTCCTTTATAATTCACTCCAATTACTCCATTGCACCGGAATATCTGCGTATGTTACATAGTGCATAATACCACAACAAATGTTAGTGATTCACTAGTATCACTACAAATTGTTATATTTCGAAATTCTAAGGAGTCATTGAGCAAAAACTTCATTTCTGTGTCAGGAAACAAAATCCACTAATTCTGTTTTCTCATCCTTAGACTATCAAAATGTCATCAGTGAGCTTTTAAAGTTCAGGCAGGCATAACACAACATATTCTAATTACAAGAATGTCATTTTTAATCTCAAGTCTACTAATAAATGTAAGGAGGATGTTTTGAGATAAGCATCATATCTGTAGAAATAATTCCAAAATCAGACTATGAAGCATGCTAGTTAAGTTTGATGTGGCTAATGAAAATTTTGAGTTTAAATGCCAGTTTATGTTTGCATTCTTTTCTGTTTTCTTTTGTGCAGCTTAAAAATAACGGAACATAACTTATTCTGTTGATTAATTAGGGCAAATTCAAGTTGAGACCTCTAGCAATTTCTTGAAAAATCAAACCTGTACCATGAAGAATTTCAGTAATTTATTTGATTGGTGAACACAACTGCTGTAATTGATAAATTACAGGTTAAAACAAAACTTTACAAAAATTTACTTTCAATAGAACTGATTTTTCTTTGGGGGGAGGGAGGGTGGATGAAGTGCCGTAAGATTTAATTTTCTTGTGACTTTCCTGAAAGTTTGATTAATCTCATATTCAAGTCAACAAAGATCAGGATTTCAGCAGAAGTATACACATTCTTGAATCCTGCTGGGTTCCACTGTGGGTTATAGTAATAGAACTTTCAGCTCCTAAAAGCCATAGTCTATTATCATTAACCGAATTTTTTATTTAGCGGAATGGGGACATGGAGGAGAATCGTATATCGAATACAAGATCAAGATGATTCAAAGATCTTATGTCTCGTAAGTGTTCATTTTCTTTATTAATAATAACTTTTTCAAATTAATATCCATGGCGCTTGAAACACTAGGGAAACATGATTTACACAAATGTCAAAACTAGGCTCGAAAAGGTGTGACTAAAAAAATATGCACTAATTACACCATGATTGAAAGTGATAATAGACGATAGAGGATTTTTTGATGGTAGAGAGCGTTGAGGAATATTGAGGGGAAAGTTGAACTAAATTGAAACCTACTATGTGCACACAGCTTGTCAAAAGGGAGTATCTTTGGAACAGCTTATCATATCAAGCTGAAATTTCTAGGGCATCATGAGGGGATGTTCAATTGACCAAAAGACAATATGTTCATACTACTACTGCTGCTGAAACTACTGTTACTACTTCTGTTAATTCAACACTGCTACTACTACTCTACTAATTTTACTATTACAATACTAGTACTACTAAGGCTAAGGGTATGAAGATGAAAATTTAAGAGCATTTTGAGTTGAAACTTGAATTGAATTAAAACGCACTATGTGCATACTGGTTGTTAAAAGGACGTATCTCAGGAATGGCTTAGGGATTATGTTGGAAGTTTCTGGGAATGCTTAGGGAGAAGATTAATTGAGCAAAAAGGCAACATGTGCATGCTACGATTAATATTAATACCACTACTGCTACTACTGTTGCTCTAATTACTACTTCTATTGCAGCTACAACTAATGCTAAGAGCATTAAGGTGAAAATTTCACGAATTACTGAGGGACAAGTTGAAGCAAATTAGAACACGCTATGGGCATATAGTTTATCACAAGGGCAAATTGGCAATATCAAAGGAACGACTTATAGTATTAAGTTTAAACTTCCGGTTCTGGATGAAGGGGATATTCAACTCATCAAAAGGCAATGTGTGTGTACTAGTTCTACTACTACTGTTAGTACTACTACTAATCCTACTGTTACTATTACTACTAGTACTTCTACGATTACTACTGTGACTACCACAACAACCAAGGCTAAGGGTATGAAGGTGAACATTTCTGGGAACATTGAGGGGGGAAGTTGAATTGATTCAAAATAGATTTTGTGCATGCAGGTCACTGTATCAAGATAATTAGCAGTAAGTTCACCGCAGATGATTTCTGGCTCTTCATTCTCGGTGCGAACAAACAGCTCCTTTCACACACTCTTTCATTAGCGCGTACAAACAGCTCCTCTCATTTGATATGCCATCAGCGGTCCAATTACCCTGGAACACGTATTTTGGTAGAAACTTTTCTCAAAATGCCTTTGAAACCGACTCGAGGCTTCGAAACCTACTTGTAACCAGTGTTTCCACTTATCTTTTCAAACAATCTGTAAAATCTTGACAATTTTGGGGAGAAAATCGGAGGATGGCTCTCAGGATTCGGGAGAATATCGAGAGAGGGATCTCAGGATTCGGTAGAATTTTCAGTAATATTTTATTTTATGTTAAGTTTTTAGAGGTGTTCGAGCGATTTGCGAATAAAGCACAACATTCTAAAAGTTCAGAGTGCAGTTTTACTGGAGCCAGCTGCAATTCCGGAAAGAAAATTCATCGATTAACTTTGTTAAACATAACAAAAGGAAGCAGCTACAAGCTTGAAATGTATTTAATTTTGAAACTAAGTGCAGTCATATTTCATTCAGTCTCTAAAGCTGTTTAATTAAGACATATTTCTTCATCTAGACCGAATTTTTCTCGCACTTAGAGGCTCCACACATCAGCCCGCTAAGTTCAGGACGGGGACAGAAAATCTGGAAGAATTACGGACGCCAGGCTAGTGACCATTGAGTCTAAGTTAAGCAGATAATGTTTTTTTTTTACCACCATCTCTAGAGTTATTCACAAATGATAAAGAAAACATGCAAAGTCGCAGTTCATTAGTATTCATATAACTGAAAAAAAGTATAAAAAATAGCAAAACTTTCAGAGACCGCATTACACTCATAATCTGTGTCTATCACATGGCTTTTTATATGAGCAGCCCACTCTGATCATGTAGTAACTCTGTACTACTCCTTTTAGCCTCTTTCTGAGGGGCAGGTCAACCATCAGTGTGCTTGCAGTAACTCCGGCTCGTTTCATTCCAATTTTCGTCTGAATTGTGGAAGCCAAAGTTACTGTTATCAAACGAATCCTTCTGTCTGTCTTTACTTCCCTGAGTAAGGCACCTCTAGAAAATACTGTAGACAACCTTGACAGCAACGAAAAACCTTCAGTCTATACCATAAAGTTCATTATCCATGCTTCACAAAACAATACTTGTTTTTGGATGAACAAAAAGCTGCTTTTACTCGGCCGACTTCGCCTGAAAAAGCCATGATCAAGACAGGGTTTCATAAGTCGCATACTGACTAGCAGAGACTAGAAGGCTACAGTTACAAAAGAAAGCTGTTTAAGGACTCATTTAAAAGCTAATATTTTTTACCTAATCGCTTTTTATAAATTTGACTTGATAGCATATTCCCACAAAGTACACTTACGGTTGTTTCCCTCATTTTTCAAATGAAAAACGTGCCTTTTCTAATGAAAAGACAAAAAAAGGGGGTTTCAACTTAGGCAGGAACAAAAAGACTAAGGGGACAAGGCCGCCCTTTCCCCTCAATTACCGCCATTAAAACTAGCGCACAGACTTCATCGCAGAGTGAAGTTTGAAGGTTCAGTTCAAAACTGTTGATCATTCAAGCTAAAAATTTGGTTGATTTCTAGTTGAAATATTTTTATTTTTAGTTGATTTGTTTTCGCAATAATCTTTTACTTTTAAAATGAGTAGGCGACTTATGAAACTTACTTAGAGGGTCTGGAGGGGGAGTGTATGTGAGGGTTCTTATAAACCTCCAATTAAGGGCTTTAGACCAAAATTATTGCAATGGTACTGTTATATGCTTCCAAACTCTTCCTGTTAAGAAGTGGCACCAAAAGTGCTTTTTTTAGTACTATATGGCACTTATGGATGATAAAATTGATAAATAGCACGTAGATACGAGTAAAAGGTATAAAACAAGCCTTCCCGGGATATGTAACTAAAACCCGCTGGTTGTTGTAAGGTTCGGGTATTACCTTTCCTTTCACCTCCATGAAGTTAAAAATTTCTTTCTTTAAATAAAAGAATCGTTGAAGCATTGATCGTTGGCTTAGCTATCTTGCTTCACAGTAATAAATCACGTCGCCATTTTCAGCTTCCACATCTTCAAAAAAACTTTTCAAACGGTATCCATTATTTCTCTCCACAATAAACCCTTGCAACACAATGCTTCTTGATGGACAAAACAGTGAAATATATATGGAACTTCAGGTCCGGACTCCAGAAGTTTGCTGTTGAATCTTCCAACGACACCTTTATTATGACCAGGCATTTTTTTTTCCCACCGTCCGTGGTGATGCTGTTTAATTTATCTCAGCTCAAGCTGCATGAAACCAGAGCTTGTTCTAAGTGGTGAAATAAATCCTCCCCCTTTGCAAAAAATTTCATACTAATAAAATTTTTCACAAATCCCTCGCACAAACATTAGAAATTGTTCCTTATCCCACACATCCGTACTTTCGTCTATTGCAAGAGAGAAGTGCGTAAAAGACTGCGTTTTGTCCTTAAGTTGTTCACACAAGTTAGCACCCAAGTCTTTGGTGCAAGTTCTAGTAGAGATTAGTGTTTTCAGAAATATTTTTCTGTTCTGGGAATACTTCCTCCACAATAGCTAAGACACACTCTATGACAAGTTCGCTGTCGGTAAATTCGCTGTCTTTGTAGCTGGCACGTAGGTGCAATTAGATGTCTAGCAAAACCCAAAACAAACATATCGAACATGTCGTTTTTAAGCTTTACTTCAAGACCTTTAACAGTGACAGTTTTCACTGACCCGTCGTCAAAGCAACACCTACGATATTCTTTTTTTTTTATATCCTTTCTTTTTACAGGTAATTTTCGGTCATCGCTTTTAACCCGCTGCTCCAAAGCGTCCTCTACTTCTAGTAGGCCAACAAATTCCTTATGAACTTTTTCAGTAGAGTAGTTCCATCATTTAAAAATCAAAACAAGAAACATTGCTTTTTTTTATTCTAACACTGCCAAATTTATTTTCTGACAGGAAAAATATTATTCACACTAATAAAACATTGGTCTTAGAACATTTATTTTTATGTCATCTTTAAAAAAAATACTTTGAAATAAACGACAGATGCTAATACTAATTACTGCATCATATTTATACACTTATAGGTTTATACATCAAATATATCAACAAAATACAACAAAATTGAAAATATCCGTCCAAAACTAGTATTAGTTGTGCTAAAAAGGTGGTAATAAAATGATTTTGCACCTTTTTCTTTGCAAAAGAGATTTTATAAAAATTTCTTTATATACGAAGTCTAACGAGCCGTTTGAGGTGTATTCTGATTCAAGCAAAGCCAACGCGCCTGTGCTCTTGCAAAAACTGTGTG
>JAQQPU010015395.1:0-21289 GCA_029168905.1 Artemia sp. Kazakhstan ARC1039
AATGAGCCCTTTCGAAGTTTCTACGACAACAATTTCAATAAAAACCTTATATGCCCCCAGGGCATAACTAACAACCTTTGCCCTGGGGGATCTGGGGGGGTTGGTCATCCTTAAATACATAATTTCAAGAACTTTCAACTACGTTGAACAAAATGGCTAGCTCTAAACTTTGATTGAATATTTTTGGGGAAATGGTGGGCTTGCGAGGGGGGTTAATTACTCTCCACTCACTTTCGACTATTAAAAAGGGCATTTTCAATTTCCAATCAAATGAGCCCTTTTTAAAATTTCAACAACAACTTTCTATATAAACCCTATATGCCCCCAGGGAATAACTTACAACCCTTGCACTGAGGGCTCTGAGGGGGTTATCATCCTAAAGGACCTAATTTCCCGAACTTTCAACTACGTTGAACAAAATGGATACCTCAAAATTTTGATTGGATGTGTTTGGGAAAATGGTGGGCGTGAGAGGGGGGTTAGTTGCCCTCCAATCACTTTCCACGATTAAAACTAGCCCTTTGAATTTCCAATCGAATAAACCTTTTTTGAAGTTTCTACAACAACACCTTCTATAAAAACCTTATATGCCCCCAGGGCATAAATTACAACCCCTGAGGTGAGGGCTGTGGGGGAGCGTCCTCCTCAAAACATAATTTCTATTTGGAAATAAACTTCGCTGAACACAATGGCTATCTTTAAATTTTTATTGGATGTGTTTGGGGAATGATGGGGGTGGGGGGGGGGGCTAGTTGCCTCTAATCTCTTTCGAATATTAAAAAGGGCACTAGCCCTTTGAATTTCCAACTGATTGAGCCTTTTTTTAAGTTTCTACGACAACACCTTCTATAAAAACCTTAATTGCCCCCAGAGTATAACTTAGAACCTTTGCCCTGAAAGCTATGGGGGAGTTTCCTCCTCAAAAACATAATTTCTATTAGGACATCAACTACGCTGAACAAAATGGCTATCTCAAAATTTTTATAGGCTATGTTTCGGGAAATGGTGGGCGTGGAAGGGGTGTTAATTGCGTTCCAATAAATTTTGACTATCTAAAAGGGCACTAGCCATTTCAATTTCAAATCGAATGAGCCCTTTTTGAAGTTTTTACGACAACACATTCTATAAAAACCTTGTATGCCCCCATGGCATAACTTATGACCCTTGCCCTGAGGGCTGTGGAGGGGTTGTCATCCTCAAAGACCTAATTTCCAGAACTTAAAACTACGTTGAATAAAATGGCTATCTCAAAATTTTGATTGGATGTGTTTGGGAAAAAGGTGGGGGTGAGAGGGGAGTTAGTTGCCCTCAAATCAGTTTCGACTATTAAAATTAGCCCTTTGAATTTCCAGTCGAATGAGCCTTTTTTGAAGTTTCTACGACAACGCCTTCTATAAAAACCTTATATGCCCCCAGGGCATAACTTACAACCCTTTACCTGAAGGCTGTGAGGGAGTGTCCTCCTCAAAAACATAATTTCTGTCTGGAAATCAACTTTGCTGGACAAAATGGCTTTTTCAAAATTTTGATTGGATGTGTTTGGGGGAATGATGGGTGTGGGGGAGGGGGCTAGTTGCCCTCCAATCTTTCGACTAATTAAACAGGGCACTAGCCACTCCAATTTCCAATCGAATGAGCCCTTTTCGAAGTTTCTACGACAACTCCTTCGATACGAAGTGCCCTGGTATGAAAAAAAAATCAATTGTGCCAACATCGTTCTTAACAACCCTTGTTATAAGGGCATAAGTTACAACCCTTGCTTGGAGGGCTCTGAGGGGTTTTTCATCCTCAAAGGCCTAATTTACAGAACTTAAAACTACATTGAATAAAATGGCTATCTCAAAATTTGATTGGATGTGTTCGGGGAAAAAATGGGCATGAGAGGGGGGTTTGTTGCCCTCCAATCACTTTCAACTATTAAAAAGGGGACTAGCCCTTTGAATTTCCAATCGAATGAGGCTTTTTTGAAGTTTCTACGACAACGCCTTCTATAAAGACCTTAAATACCCCCAGGGCATAACTTACAACCCTTGCCCTGAAGGCTGTGGGGAAGTGTCCTCCTCGAAATGATAATTTCTATCAAGAAATCGACTACGCTAAACAAAATGGCTATCTCAAAGTTTTGATAGGATGTGTTTCGGTAAATGGTGGGAGTGGAAGGGATGTTAGTTGCCTTCCAATCACTTTCGACTATTAAAAAGGGCACAAGGCAGTTTTCGAAACTTTTCGAAGTTTCTACGACAACTTCTTCGATACGAAATGCCCTGCTCTAAAGGAGAAAAAAAAATAATACATTGTGCGAACATCGTTCTTATATGCCCTCAGGGCATAACTTAAAACCCTTGTCTCGAGGCTTGTGGGGGAGTGTTCTCCTCAAAAACATATTTTCTATCTGGAAATCAACTTCGCTGAACAAAATGGCTATCTCAAAATTTTGATTGGATGTATTTGGAGGAATGATGGGCGTGGGGGTGGGGCTAGTTGCCCTGCAATCACTTTCGACTATTAAAAAGGGCACTAGCCCTTTGAATTTCCAATCACATGAGCCTTTTTTGAACTTTCTACGACAACACCTTTTATAAAAACCTTATATGCCCCTCAGGGCATAACTTGCAACCCTTGCCCTGAAGGCTGTTGGGGAGTGTCCTGCTCAAAAACATAATTTCTATCTGGAAATCTGCTACGCTGATTAAAATGGCTATCTCAAAATTTTGACCGGATGTGTCTGGGGGAATGATGGGCGTGGGGGGGGGGGGCTAGTCCCCCTCCAAACTTTTGCCAATAAAAAAAGGCACAAGCCACTCCAATATTTACTAGAATGAGCCCTTTTCCAAGTTTCTACGACAACTCCTTCGATACGAAGTGCCCGGGTATGGAAAAAAAAAACAAAAAAACAATACATTGTGCCAACATCGTTCTCTACGTCAGCAGATTCGTTTGCTAACTCGCTCGTTGACATTAAAAGCGGAATCTGAACCATCAGCAAAAAGGTAGGTCAGGCCATGACATGGGGGGGGCCTAGAAATGAGACTTGTTAAACGTGTACTTCAAGTGAACGGTAGTGATTTTTTGTTTTGCCTAGTGATTTTTTTTCTTGCTAGCGATTGTAGTGATTTTTGTTCTAAAACTAGGGATTTTTCACCTTATAGCGCGTAGATTCATGATTCAATCGAATGAATCATACAAAAAGTCATTAATAAAAAAAACGCAAAATAGTTATTCATTACAGTTCCTTATATTTTCCAGATTAGCATTTATACAAATATACCACCTTTGAAACTTCCGACTTCCCAGCATACGTCCATATCAGATTTAGACAGGTAGACCCAGAGCGCTATTAGCAAGATGATACGCAAACTTATTTGATCTGAAAATTGCAAAACTGTTCTATAATTTCTATTTCACAACATTTGCTCAAGTCGAATTTTTGTCTTCAAATTTATGATTTTTTACTCTCTATAATTTATCAGTTGCAAATTAGATTTTCATTTGTTAAAACCTGTGAAAGTGGAGTGGGTAGTGGATGTGAACACACCCTTTACACCTACACATAGACCAGGAAATGGAGTCATCGAAAATATGATGGTAGGTATACATTAAATGTAATTTTTTTTAATGAAAAAAGAAATTATTGAAAAAGAAATAGGACTCAGTGCTTTTTTAAATCGATTGTAGTTTGATGATTGAATGCGTTTAGGAGTAAAGGGGGGGGGGGGGTCTCTAACAGTGGCACCAATTTACGAAAATGTAGGGGGGCAAGGATTTTTTTTTCGATTTTTTTTAAAAATTAAGATGCAAAAAAAGAACAACATTGAGCAAACATACTTAAAACAGGGGGTAGCGGCGAGGTCGCTGCTTGGCAAAATCGTCGACTAATCTATCCAAATCCAGTTTCTTTACCTCCTCTTTTTCAACGGCCATTATCATGAGATCACTGAGTATCTCATTTCCCATCGTCGATCGCAGATAGTCTTTCACATACCCTAATGCCGAGAAGAATCGTTCATTACTGGCAGTAGTCACAGGCAAAGTAGCAACTAGCTTCATCAGTTTTAGCACTGCTGAATAGGCAACTGGGAGGTCGGAAAAGATTTCGATAGCTCGAAGAAGATCCATTTTTGGAATATCACTTTTTAACAGATGCAGCTTTGCAAGAGAATGCTGGGATTCTATGGCATGGTCATCGACACCGAGAATCTCTTGATAATGACACCTAACTCTTTCCACTTTCGAAAATTCGAGGAAATCGGAACTTGAGGGGCCGAAGGCAGATAAAGCGTCGAGCAGAGGAATATTTTGCATGAAACATTTTTCCATCTCACTCGTGAAACTGTCTATTACCTCAAAGTACAGAAGTTTACCGCAGTCTGATTCAACTGGCTGACTGGAGTTGCGTTTACCGGTTGTTGAGTTTGAAAGAAAGTCTTTGAGACGAATGGAAATGGCTTGACTTCTCTTGCTTCGGGTACTGGTTTTAGATTGTGGAGATTTCGATTCCTGGATATCGTTTAAAGCCAAGAATTTAGATATGTTTTTGCTTAAGTTGTTCCATTCGTTATCATTTCTCAGCTTATGGAGTGCCTCATATGTCCCAGAAATCAGTGCAAGTGCCTTATAAATCAACAAACTTCCGGATTGAAGTGGCTCTGATAAACAATTTACAATGACTAATACTTTTTCCATTATGTGCAAAGTTGAAACAAAAGAGGCAGAGTTGATTTTGTCCAGTAGTCCTTTTGCTTCACACGATGCCTCGCCGTTGGAACTATCAGAGACTGCGGCGAGCACAGCAACTATACAATCAAATCTGGCCTTCACCTTCAAAAGAGAGCGGACTGTGTAAAACCAGCAAGTCTGAACGGTCCTCTCAAGCTCCAAGACTTTTTGCCCGCTAATACGCTGGGATTCCACAAATAGCTCGTGACGAGTATTGCTGCATGATATAAATGCGTAAAGTCTTTGCACCACAAAGAAAAATTCAGAAAGTTCGCTGATATTTTTTAGGCAGTCAGTCAAATCAAGTTTAATCTGTGGGCGTGACAGTGTACATAAACTGCATGAGGCACCTTCTCCCTAAACTTTTCTTGAACTTTGTTAAATTCCCCACTCATAACGGATGCGCCGTCATAACATTGGGCAATACACAGCATCGAATCTACACCAAGCTTTTCTATAGTTTTCAAATCGAGGTGGATAAGCTCTCGGCGTCTAATTTGTGCATGTGATAGCAGCCGATTGGTCGCTCCACTACTTCTCCATTTGATATGTACCTGAGTAGGATCGCTAATTTTTCTTTTCTAGAGACGTCTTTTGTCTCGTCGACAAGAATAGCAAAGTAATTAGCTGATTTTATTTCTGAAATAATATATTGGCGCAAGGCATTTCCTATCAGTGTTACTGCGTCATTTTGGTACTGATGACTGCAATAGTGACCATATCGGCGCCGTAACTTGGCCTTCAGCTTTTCGTCACCTTTAGACATTTCCTCCATCAATTCAACCAAATTACCCTGGTTTGCAAATGTTTCTGATTCGTCATGACCCCTCAAAGCAAGACCCTGGCGGCCAAGAAAGCAAATAGCGCGAAAAATGTACTTCACATGATCTCTATTTTCCTGAAACTCTTGAGATCCGGATTGAATTAGGGCATTCGCTAGAGATTTCGAAGTACTCATTATCCTAAATTCCGTCCATGCTGACATTCAACGTCTATGTCTTTTAGAACCATCATGTTGCTTTAAAGAGCAGAACTGTCTTTCCACTTGCAAAATCCTGACTCAATGAAAGCCCTTTTTTCAGAAGTTTCACCAGCCCTTAGAGTCCCCATAGAAAAATGGTGGCAAGCAAAACAAAACACGGAATTCAAGTTTTTTGAGTATTCAATCCATTCTTAAGTCTTATAGTAATGTGCACTGAATTTCCTTCCGTTAGAAGTGGAAGCCGGATATCTCTCAAGAATAGGTTGAGCTGGTTTGTCGTGAAGCGTCCTAAATATATCTGAGAGAGTTTCTTGACTGCTACTGGAACCCGCAAGGGGTTCAGCGATGCAGACCGAACTCTCATGTTGACCTGAGCCATTTATTGTTCCGCTTGTTTCCGAAATTAGTCACAGGTGGGGGAATTTATCTCAACTAACCCGACACTTTGGGCGCTGACACTATTACCAGTTTCTTGCACTAAAGTTTCTTCATTTTTCTTCCGCATTTTCACCGAAAAAAAATCCAAAGTTTGTTGGCGCTTTTTACTCATAGTTTGATTACGATGTAAACCTTGCTTTCTGCTGACATAGGGTTTACTTTTATAAGCGTTTTGGTAAGCCTAGCCGAATCATTCAGAGTTATGGGTTCTCGTGGAGGAGGCAGAAGAGCCTCTTTCACTATAAACTATGTGTTTTATTGTACTAAGTTTATGTACAGTAGTTTAAGATAGATGCAGTTAAACGAGTAGAAGACAAGGACTTCACTCAGACACGGCAAGAGAAGAACTGAAGAAACACATAGAAACTCACTTAGAAAATCACTCCCATACTCCATGGTGAAACTACCCCGCTTTGAAACCCCATAAACCAATCCCGTACATTTCCTGTTCACGACAGTCCCATACACTTCACTGGGACTAGTCATCCCATAAACTATTGAACATCGTTAAGAATCTACTGACCAAAACCCCATTGAAACCCTAGAACACATTTCCTTTCCCAGCTACTAAAAAAGGCAATATACAACACTCATAGTTTACAACGAATTCTTCACAAGAGCAATAAAGAAATACTAACCGCATGAAGCTTAGTTTTGAATGAACCATACTCGGGTATAAAATAGTGTAGACGTGAATGGAGACGCACTCTTAGACATTTGACATTTCAAAAAAAGATTGTCTCCTAAGGATAGAATTAGGGCACCAGTTTGTTGGTCGTATTTTTTGGACCAGTTGCTGGTTTAATATACCACATAGCTAAAATAGAAAATAGCTGTCAAACCCCTGATAAGAACCTAACTATTGATGACATTCGGTCAAAGAATCAGCTTTTTATGGTGATCCTAACTGTGTATTTGTTTATTAGTAATTAGTGCATTTATTAGAAGACAATAAAGTTTGTATAATTGTAGAAAACCCAAGGAAAACAGCTTAATAAGGGGTAATTTCCGTAAGAATATTCCGTCAACTTTTGCTTGCATTACAAGAGTACCCATGAGCTGATATATGAAGCCGCTATAAGCAGAATTGTTTCGCCTGCACGGAATGCTGGGAATTTGTGTATTTTCCTTCTGAATGGATACGTTTTTTGTGTTTTATTGTCAATTTTTTTTCAGGAGTGATTGTATTTATCTAGTTGTCATTTTGAAAAAAGATAATTTTTTACATATATGAAGTATAAAGGTGTCAAATATACTGGCTTTTGGTATTCAAAGTTAAATTAAAAATATTAAATTTAAAATTTGTATTTAATTTTCTTAATCTTAGTTTTAATGTTTTACTTTGAACAAACTACTTTGATAATGCGTTACTTTTTATAAACACTGAGTCTAAAGGCATTAAATATTTTGGTGTTTGATAGCCAAGTTCAAAACTGTCGATATTGTTAAAAAATTAATTAAAAATACTTTTTGCACAAACTAAGTTTTTCAAAGAAAAGTAAACAACTCTATTAAACAAGAAATGAGCAAAAATAAAATCAAATAATCTACCAAGCGTGAAACTACCACAAATCAGCATCGATAAAGTTGTGCTCAAAATTCCTATGCCTTCCCAAGGCCAGAACATAATTTGCACTTTACTGAAAAAAATATAAATGCTTTTACTTTTATAACTTTAATAAATCAAAGAATATTAACATTTTGATTACTAAATATCAGTATATATATATATGAAACTGACAATGCACATTCATTTCTATTTTTTTTTCAGTAAAGTGCAAATTTTGTTTTGGCTTCGGTAAAGCTTAGTTCTGACAGAGCGCGAACAAAATTCGCTCTGCGATATTTCGCATCGCGCCGCTTTGCGGAATTCGCCATGTAGTTCTCACAGTCCGCGAATGTCGTTACTATTGAGAAAATGCAGTTCAAAAGTAAAAGAAAAAAGAGACTCATCAGTGCTGCTGCAGCTTTCTCTTATGTTGTATATACAAGGGTAAGTAGAAATTAGATTAATAAGTTTTTCAATATCTATTTGTTTGTTTATTTCTGAAGCGAATGACGATAGCGATGCGAATTTTTTCAACTTGAAGCGCTGCGAAGCGAAGATTTCGATGAACGAAGCGTATTTTTTCCGCGGGGCGGTGCGAAATTCGCTAGGCGATACGAAATTCGCGCTCTGTCAGAACTAAGCTTAAGGCATAGGGGTTTTGAGCCCAACACGTTAATTTCTGCTCGTTTTCATTTTGACACGGTTATTTATTTTAATTTCTGTTCGTTTTGGGTTTCATTTGTTTATCGATGCTGATTTGTGGTAGTTTCACGCTTGGTAGATTATTTGATTTTTATTTTTGCTCATTTCTTTTTTAATGGAGTTCTTCACTTTTCTTTGAAAAACTTAAATTGTGGAAAAAGTTTTTTTGATTAATTTATATTCGTTTTATATTGACATAGTCTTTTCAGGGAAAAAGAAAATAATACTTTAAATCTTTTCGTTTTTATATATATATTTTTTATAACTATACTTTATAGTTTGGCCTGCTATTTGTATGCTGGAGAAAAATTTTCAGCAATTTTTAACAACATACACCCTTTTAAAATCTGGACACAAATAATAGTGTTTAATTCAGTTTCATACCTCCTCTAGTTGATCTGGAATGGAAAACGTGATACCATTCGCCAAAAAATCTGTTTACTTTCTTTGAAGGCTTGGATACACTTACGCTATTTTGATTAAGTTAAATTTTAAGAGCAGAAGTAGCCCCGAAAGTTTGAACATAATACCCTCAGTCGTTCTTGGGATACTGCTGAGATGCTTTATTGGGAATTAGCATTAACACAGTGCATTTTGATTTAATCTTAAGGTAACACTTAGTTGTAAACATAATGGGCAAGTGGGAGGGTGGGCGTGGGAGGGGGATTAGTTGCCGTTAAATCACTTCCGACTATTAAAAAGGGCATCAGCCTTTTCTATATTCAATCGAATGAGCCCTTTACGAAGTTTCCAAGACAACTCCTTTGAAACGAAGTGCCCTGGTCTAAACAACAACAAAAATAACACATTATACCCACATCGATCTTTACTATAAAAATGTCAAGTCTTGTAATCACTCTCGAATATTAAAAAGGACACTAGGCCTTTTGATTTCCAATCGAATGAGTCCTTTATGAAACGACAACGCTTTCTACAAACACTTTATATGCCCGAAGGGCATAGATTACAACCCTTACCCTAAGGGCTTTTAAGGTGGTTGTCATCCTCTAAGACTTAATTTCCAGAATTATCAACTGCGTTAAACAAAATGGCTATCTTAACATTTTTATTTAACGTGTTTGGGGAAATGGTGGGCGTGAGAGGGGCGTTAGTCGCTCTCCAATAACTTTCAACTATTAAAAATGGCAGTAGCCCTGCCAATTTCCAATCAAGTGAGCCGTTTTGAAGTTTCTACGACAATACTTTCAATAAAAACCTTATATGCCCCCAGGTCATAACTTACAACTCTTAGCCTGAGTACTGGGGGGGGGGTGTCATTCTCAAAGACCTAATTTCCAGAAATTTCTACTACGTTGAACAAAATGGCTATCTCAAAATTTTGATTGGATGTGTTTGGGGGAAAGGTGGGCGTGAGAGGGGGGTTAGTTGCCCTCCAATCACTTTCGACTATTAAATAGGGCACTAGCCCTTTCAATTTCCAATCCAATGGGCCCTTTTTTGAAGTTTCTACGACAAAGCCTTCCATAAAAACCTTATATTTCCCCAGGGCAGAACTTACAACCTTTGCCCTGAGGGCTGTGGGGGATTCCTCCTCAAAACATAATTTCTATCTGGAAATCAACTACGCTGAACAAAGTGGCTATCTCAAAATTTTAATTGGATGTGCTTCAGGAAATCGTGGGTGTGGAAGGGTGTTGGTCGCCTTCCAATCACTTTCGACTATTAAAAAGGGCACAAGTCACTCGAATTTCCAATTGAATGAGCCCTTTTCGAAGTTTCTACGACAATTTCTTCGATACGAAGTGCCCTGCCTTAAAAAAAAAAAAAATAATACATTGTGCAAACATCGTTCTTATATGCCCCCAGGGAATAACTTCAATTTTTTTATCACTTAAAAGGGCACTAGAACTTCATTTTCGTTAGAATGCGCCCTCTCCCGATGTTCGATGGGAAAAAAAACAAATAAGCACGTAATCGTGATTTTTCTTCTGGTAAAAATTATAAAAATTCCACATTTTTGTAGATATGAGCTTGACACATCTACAGTAGGATTCTTTGATACGCTGACTCTAATAGTGTGATTTTCCTTAAAATTATATGACTTCAAGGAGGTTTTTCCCCTTCTTTTGTAAATCGGACAAATTTCTTTGGCTCGTAATTTTTGATAGGCAAGACTAAACTTAATGAAACTAATATATTTGGAATCAGCATAATAAACAAATTTTTTTGTATATATCTGTTGGTATCAAAATTCCATTTTTAGAGTTTTGGTTTCTATTGAGCCAGGTCGCTTCTTACTTTCAGTTCATTACTACTAACTGTTTGATTACCCATCAAAATTCAAACAGAGATCATTGAAATATTGGCCGCTATTTCTGCGTTACCAAAAGTATTATATTCACAAAACTATGCAGTTTCATGAAATGTAATTAAACAAATAGGAAATTTGTTTCAACTAAAGTAAGGAGCAAGTTTAAAACTTAAAAACAAATATAAATTACTCTATATATAAGGGGGACTGCGCCCTTTTTGACCCCTCGCTCATTAAAAAAAAGTTTTTTAGTGCTTTGAATTTTTTTTTCAACTGCAAATTTTCCTAACAAATTTGGAAAAAAGCCAAACTTTACAGTAAACAGTAAAGAGGTAATGAGGAGACAGCCCCCTTCATACAAAGAATAAACCTGTTCAAATATGTTTCAAATCTGTTCCTTGCTTTCAATTCAATTCAATTCAAACTTTTTATTTCCTCCGAATACGAAGAATAAAAATTAAAAAAGAAAATAACCGCTAATCAACAGGCCATAAAATTCTTTTAAACTATACAACAACAAGTACGCAAAGGCCTCCAATCAAACTTACCAAACAAATTAATATTCCATTCAATAAATAATAAAATAAACGCTTAAAATTAACACTTCACAAATTAATACTTCATTCAATAATTAATAAATAAAAAAAATAAATTAATAAAAAGAAATAATAATAATTTTTTTTAATTAAGCCTCATGCGCAGCTTTATATAAATTATGAGAAAAAAAAAAGATAATTTGGATAAAAATTTCTTTTGCTTTTTTCCAAAACATCAACAGGGCTTTTTATTTTACATGTATTCATTAAAAAAGCATTTGATTCAGATTTGGAAAAGCGGCAAAAGAACTTAGCAAATTAAAAAATGTGGTTTTTATATGCGCAATATTCCTAATTCGAAAAAACGGGAGAAGCGATGGAAAAACTAAAATCTGAGGCAAAGCGACAGTATTATATACCCAAGCCTGTGATTTCCGAGAAAGAAGATCGCGAAGACAAATTACTGCCCCGAAACTAGACACTATTCTACTTTTAACTGCTTTAGAAATAGAAGCACGGCATAGAGTTAAAGTTGGTCCATAAGGCACACCAAGATATAAAAAAGATTCCAAAGGTTTTAAAATACTATCATAAATACGAACAGAAATTTTTGAATTGACGAGATCATTAGACTAAGGACCAAGAATTAAAAACTGACACTTTTCAGGGCGAAAACGAAGTCCATGTTCACTAAAAACCTTTGCTAAAAATCTACATTTTGTTGAAGTGATAGACTCAAAAGTAGTAAATCATCTGCATAAGCAATCCACGACAGAACATAACCTTTACCATAAATAAAAGTCAACTGAATTTGATCAAATAGCCCCGAAACAGTAATATTGAAAATCCAAGGAGAAATAATGTTTCCTTGCCTCAGCCCCCTACATAACTTAAGATTATAATCACTAAACTGATTCTTCCACTTAATACGAATACGAGATGAGCCATACCACTTTTTTAAAACCAAAACTACTGGTAGTGGGACATTGTTCTTCAAAAGCGCAGTCATAGCCCAAGAATGGATACTTGAATCATACGCCGCCGCAAAATCTAACGCAAGTGTATAAACTCTATCCCATTGCTTACAAAAGGATATTATTCTTGAAAGGAGGGTATGAGCAACATCCATGCTTAGCCCCTTACGGAGCCCAATTTGATTCAGGCCTTGGTTACAAGACTCCAGAAACTTAATAAAACTAACTCAAAAACTTTGCTAATCTGGCACGAAACAGTAATCGGGCTGTAATCAGAACATCGAATCGTATTCCCTCCTTTTTTTGAAAGGGGTGAAGTGGTTGCACGAAAAAAGCTAGTTGGAAGAACTCCAGAAGAAAGAATAGTAGTAAAAAGAGTAGCGAGAAGAATGATTGCTTTTGGGGATGCCCATTTTATATGGTTTGAATGTATACCATCATGATCAAAAGAATGCCTATTTTTTAGAGCTTTAATTGCTGCCGTTACATCTTTAACAGAAACAAATATTTTACTATTTGGGTGAGGCTTTGAAACTTCTTCCGATAATAAAGAGTCAAGCCGTGATTCAACTGCCGCATCACCGGATGAAAAAACATGATTATAATGAGTTATCCAATCATCTAGTTTCAGAGAACTATTAGAATCTGGTGAGCAATTATTATTACGACGTCAAGAATTAACCAAACTCCAAAGCTCATTCTTATCAATAGTAATCCTTGAACCCATTTCATCTCTTATAATTTCATTATGCAAAACGCAGCTCAGCCCGAAAAACGCGTTTAGTTAATTTCGTACCATCATAAAATGGTCCAGATCGCGGTTTTCACGCGCAATTCCAAAGGTAACAAGCTTGAGATGCATTCTTTTGGCTTTGCTTTAAGATCGGGTTAAGGTTCCAACCTAAAACACGAGATCCACGACGGAAAGAATCAGTCGTAAATGCTTTATTAGCCCCGATTTTTAAACTATGAACAATTTCAAGGTAAAATAGATCAATATCAATTTGATCAACATCCTTAGAATAATTTACAATTATTTTAGCTAAAAGAGCATGTGATTCTTCATGATATATGCACATTTTTTCCCGATTCCAGATCATTTTATTTACAATTTGACTAGAACGATGGATAATTTTAAAAGATGGAATTCGAATATTTAAATGAAAAGAAAGGTAAAAATGGTCACTAATAGGAAGATCCAATCCAACATGAACGTGCTGTGGTAATAACGCTGCATTTGAAACAAGCACATGGTCTAGATTAGAGCAAGAACCAGAATTATGGACATACGTAAAATCCGCATCTTTTGAAACTATAGTAAAAGCCGAAAACAACGACAAAAGAGCGAAGGAGCGGACATCAGAAATAGCAAGGTTGCAGTTAAAATCTCCGCAAATAAGCCACTGGAAATCTGCTGGAACTTTCGCCACAAATCGCGATAATTCTAAACATGCAAAATTGAAATCAAAATCCGAATCAATAGCATGATAATTTGTCGGTAAATAGCACGAGAAAACGATAATCCCTGGGATTCGAACAGCAACAAAATAACGATTAACGGCAAATACTGAAACTGGAATATTCTCTCGAATAAATATACAAACGCCTCCAGATGGGCGTCTCCCTGTAAGCGTAGCTGGAGATATAAAACACTTAAACTGCTGCAACAGGCTCGAAAGAAGACTAGTAGAGTGGTCCAGAAGGTGATGCTCTTGCAGACACATAATATCCAGATCTTGTAGCATAGACTGCAATGCATGTTGTTTATCACCAAATCCATTCAGATTCAGAGATATAATCTTTGCACTAATCATTTTTTATTCTTTGCAACTTTTTCGGTCAACCGTCTGCAGCGAAAGCTAAATGTAGTATGCTCATGAGATCCACAATGGAAACAACAAGGTTCAGTCTGGCAAGGGTTGTTCCGAGAATGCGAGTGTCCACTACCAAGATACTTGAGACAACGTTCCACGCTAGAGCAGCCCGACGATATATGCTCTAGCGACCCGAATTTGTAGCACATTAGCGATAAAACTTATAATCAGTAAGCCGGAAATGTAGCCAATGTCAATCCCATGACACCAATAATGAGACTTAGCCGTCGCCGAACGGAAGTATACACGATATGATTTTGAAACATCGATGCGCTGTATCTCTTCGATACCTTGGTTAGAAGCACACACACTCTCTGGATCGATCGGGAAGTCCACTCGTGATAATATACCGACAATTCTCGATTTGCGAACCTCAGTTTTACTGACCTTTTCATTCGTATGAATGACCCATTTCGGTTGCTGGTATCCTGATTCCTTAGAAAGTAAAATCCGCACTATACCATCAGCTCCATCCAACAAATTGAGAAAAGCTGCACGCTTTAAGGGATCATCACAATCTTGTGGCGGTGAATCTACTACAAGACCCACTGTTTCTGACTCGCTATTCAGCGGAGGCCAAGATTTATCATTAAGTTTTTCTTTATTTATACAGCTCAACATCTCGCTCTGTACTCCGTCACAACACTCTTTCACCACAGCAGGAGTCTCCACTACCTTACTTGCGACGTAATCAAGTTTATCAATAATGCTAAAAAGATGCCGGTCCCAGGTTTGAATATCACGGCTAAAGTGAGCATTTGGATTCGTATCTATAGCAGGTATCGCATCCCTTGCAGTCATGACGAATTTCAGATTTGACAAGCGAGGGGTTACATCCTCAGAAATAAGGATGTCTAAAATATCCTGCGAAAGGCTTTGCTTAGCAAAGGGACCGCGACGTGCAAGGAGTTTACGCGTGGGATTCAAAAGAGATGTTAGGAGGCTTCTAGCTTGATCAAGATGATCAGTAGAATAGAAGTTTGCACACGCAGATATACAGGAGGCGGATGAAATTCCTGACTGTAGACAGTGCCGGAAAAAGCTTAAAACTGGTGAATAAACAAGAGTCTCTGAAGGAGGCGGGATCTGCGGGGAAGCAGGTTTATCAACAAATTTCTCGCAGCAGTCCGAGCACTGGTATATTATAATACTGTCTTTCTCAATGCTCTGAAGAATTTCACAGCGGCTATGGCAGAGGCGACCACAACCCCCAGCAGATATATTGTAAATAACTGTTCCTCTGGTTGCGAGACTGAGGCTCTTTTTGCAAACTTTGCATCCTGTCTTGTATAACTTTTCAGAAGCCACGGCAGCCATTTATCAACTAATAATAATAAAAAATAAATATCAACTTGGTACTGCGTGTTAAGGAAATGGAAGGGGGCTACCCCAAACCACTACCCCGCCTTTGCCTGAGTAAAACTATTACCAGATAAAATATCTGCTTCCGGAAGGTGTTATTCTCGGTGATCTTATAAAAAAAAAACAGTTCATAAATGCTCACAGTCTATCACCGCGTATCGCGCCAAAATTTATTTCATTTCACATAGCACTCTCCTTCGCGCAATTTAATTTACTGTAATTTATTTCAAACTTAATCCATATTCCAAACTAAGTCACTGAATTAAATTCAAGCTCAAATGCAGTGAATTAATGAATATCAAGTATCAAGGTTAAGTTCAGGTCAATTCACCAAAAGTCCACTGTTACTTGTTTTTCAGTTGAAAAGCTCTTTATTTTTTAATTTCTGACTGTTTTCCAAATCATACCCAGGCCAAACGAAGATATAATTGGAGGTACCGGTCATTTACAATTCCAATTTCGCATAAAATTTGAGTATACTTTAAAAAATTGGCGATGAATAGTAATTTTGGTTGGATAAGGAGCAAATTGGAAAAGGAGCAATTCTGTGACACTTTTGATCTTTTACATAACTGAAGCCATCACAGCCTCTACAATAGGATTTTCTTATCGATAAATATATTACATATATTTTTTTAAATACACTGAAGTACTTCATATAAATAGAAAAGGAAAAATATTGTCATTTAAAATTGCTAAAAACTAGGTTCCTAGCAGTATTTGCCACCCCAAAGAATTTTCATATTGGGGCTGATGATGGCCTGCCTTGCCTTTTACACCTCTCTGCTGGTAGATATGGGAATGTAACATATTAGCTGTATAGAGAAACATTTTAGTTAATTCCTACTCCCCCCTTCCTCTTTCAACATTTATCTGAAGCCTCCTGAAGAGTAAGCAGTTTGTCCATTAAAATGTACTTCTTAGGAGTCTACCCTACCACCACCTAAACAATGACTCACCCCCCACCTTATTATAGCTGATACGCAACTTGGTTAAATGCAGTACTACCACCGTGTGACATTACTTCTTTTGCAACTGGGAAGCCTAAAATACACGTAATTATTGATACTTTTAATCAATTAGCTTCTCAGGATTTTAAACTGATTGCAGATTCATCCTCTTCTGGGTAAAGTCGTAGTTTGTCGCCCTAAACCACCTTTGCTTTCAATTTTCTAGAGATCGGATGGTCTGGACGACCTATTAGTGGTGAAGAACGAGTGAGAGTGCCAGAAAGTGGGAATAAGATATGAATTTATCATTGGGAACTATTTTTACCATTTTTATATGGGGTGGATATCTGGGGGATGTCTCTTTCATTTTTATTCTACCTTTCTTGTTCAAAGTTCATGGCTAAATCCGCCACTTAAAAAAATAATAAAGGAATAGTATCCATTTCTTAGAAAAGTAGCAAGGGAATTAATTGCTTTTAAAAAGTAAGTTTTTTGTTGAAACTAGTGACGACGTACTTGCATTACGGGCATAAAAATATACCATAAATTATACCGTGTTTTGGTAGAAAGGATACCGTAAAAACACCATTTTTTCTATTGACCGGCAGCGCTTATTCGTATTGGTTGTGACAACACTGGTTCCATTGTTCAGGTCCTACCCAGGGCTTCCACTATCCCCGAATTTTCCGGGATTTCCCCGAAAATCTATGCGTTTCCCCGAATTTTTTTCCCCCCGAATCCCCGAAAATAACCCAATCATGGTCTCACCCCTAGCAAATATTATTTTACATACCATAATTTATAACTACTCTCTTGTTCGTTAATTTTCGTCTTCTGTGTTACTTTGCACAAGAACCAGACTGTTACAATTTAATATATTCGGTTCTTCATATGTTCACAAAAGTATCATTTTCCTGAATTTAGTTTAAACCATTTCAACCTGAATGTAGTGTTCCGAATGCCATAACATTTTCACATTTACATCATTCGCGGTCAAGACAATCTTGACAAAATTAGTCAAGAATTATTCTTGAAGTGGTTTAACGGAAAAACGAAACGTTCAGTTGCAAGTTGGAATTTGGGCTTTGAAATTGCACTTCTAGAGAAGAAGAATTGTTTTAAAAGTCGAATCGTAAGATTAATTTTTGTTTTCTTTTGCTATTTTTGGTTGTGGGCATACTGTATTAATGTTTAATGCCTAATGATTGAAAACGTGATACATTGAAGGAATTGATCTTTTTGCCAGGAATTCTTACCGTTTAAATTTTGTTTCATTCGGTTTGTAAGAGCTGGTGGCCGGTGCTTACCTCCCCCTCCGGTGATTACCCCCCTCCGGAAAATACCCCCCCCGGCACATACCCCTCCCCGAATAATACCCCCCGTGGAAAATAAGGCTTTCCAAATTTGAGAATTTTATTTGAGTTTTTTCCGTAGGAGGGAGGAATTTTGGTACTTGCGTATTATACGCCACTCACTCAAGCTTACGCTGTGTAAAACTCGAGAAAAAACCGGTTTCTTCGTTAGTTTCTTTCAGCTTAGCACGAGACAAGACGAAGACAAGTGACATAATATATGGGAAATATATAATTTGGGCTATATATTTGCACATAAGAGCGAGAGGGGTAAAGTATTTGGACAGTTTGAAGTCAGAAAACAATTCTTCCTTCATAATATGCAGAATAATTGTACCTAACACATTTTCCTCGCAGACCCGCTATACTTTACCCCCCCCCCCCTAATGTGCAAATATATAGTCCAAATTTGTTTCTAAAGCGACGAAGAAACCAGTGTATTCTCGAGTTTTACACCTCGTAAACTTGAGTGAGTGGCGTATTAGATACAAGTGCCGGAATTATTTATGGACAGAGAGCTGGATTTTCCGGTATTATTTAAAAACAATCAGAAATTAAATATAGAAAAAACAAGTTTTTTCAACTGAAAGTAACGAGCATCATCAAAACTTAAAATGACCAGGAATTATTACGTATATGAAATGAGCTGCCCCCTCCACAAGACCTTGAAACAAAATGACTGTTTAATTAGAACAATAAGCTTTGTTCTAAAATTGTTAAAAAAAATAACTTTATTAAAAAAAAACTTTAACGTAAAGAGCGAGGTCTTGAGGGGGAGGCAACCCCTGTAATATATGTAATAATTTCAGTTCTTATTAAGGTTTTATGTTGCTCCTTACTTTCAGTTGAAAAACTTGTTGTTTTTATCTAATTACTTACAGATAGTATTTGTTAATGGGAAACAGAAGTTATTTAAAGAAAAGTAAAGAGCCTCAATAAACCAAAAATGAGCAGAAAGAAAGTCAAGTCATCTTCAAAGTAAAAACTATGGGGTCTAATAGAAAAATAAAAAGATGTAAGATATTTTCTTATATGAAAAAGACTGTCAATAAAAAATGAACGGAAAGTAATATAGAAAACTTTTTCAACAAATATAGAAGTTTTAAGACTATAAGGAACAGATATCAGGATATTTATATCAAACTGACAATGCATGGTTATTTGTTTTTGTTTTTTAAATTAAAGTGCAAATTATTTTCGGGCAAATTATCAAACAGTTCGTGGTAACGAACTGTAAGTAAGGAGTGACCCGGCTCAATAGTAACCGAAGCTCTAAAAAATGGAATTTTTATACCAATAGATACATCAGAAGAATCAAGTTTTTATGCTGATTTCAAATATATAAGTTTCATTAAGTTTAATCTTACCCATCAAAAGTTACGCGCCTGTGAAAATTTGCCTTATTTTCGAAAAAACGGGAAAACAACCCCTAAAAGTCATAGAAGCTTAATGAAAATCACACCATCAGATTCAGCGTATCAGAGAACCCTACTATATTTTTTGCCAGAAGAAAGATCACGGATACGTCTTTATTTGTTTCTTTGTTTTCCCCCAGGGGTGATTGTATTGACCCAGTTGTCCTAGAATATCGTGAGAGGGCTCATTTGAACGGAAATTAAAAGTTCTAGTGCCCTTTTTAAGTGACCAGACAAATTGGAGGGCCACTTGCCCCCCCCCCCACGCTCATTTTTTTCCCGAAGTCACCCAATCCAATTTTTGAGATAGCCATTTTGTTCAGCATAGTCGAAAATCTTATTAATATGTCTTTGAGGATGACTTAATCCCTCACAGTTCCCGGGAGAAGGGCTGCAAGTTATAAACTTTGCCCATTGTTTACATATAGTATTGGTTATTGGGAAGTATACAGGCGTTTTTAGGAGGAATTTTTTTCTAGTGGGGGGTCGGGGTCGGAGTAGGGGCTACGGGGGAGGATCTTTCCATGGAGGATATTTCCTTGGAGGAAGGGACATTTTCATGAAGGGTGCGCCAGATTTCCCATCATTATTTAAAAAACGATCAGAAATTTAAACAAAAACAAGTTTTTTTTTTCAATTGAAAGCAAGGAGCAACACTAAAACTTAAAACGAACGGAAATTATTAAGTATATGAGAGGGTTCGCCCCCTAGTCAATGCTTCGCTCTTTAGGCTAAAGTTTTTTTTAGTACTTTCAAAAGAGCTATCTATTCTAATTAACCGGCCTTTGTTGTTCAGGGGTTTGTGATTCGAACAAAATTCGAACTTTAGCGTAAAGAGCGAGGTATTTATTAGGGAGCGAACTCCCTAATTTACGTAAGAAAAATATACGAATATAAGAAATTCGTTACGTAAATTAATTCGTAAGTTACGTCAGAACAAAATTTCGAGAAAGCCAATTAGCCAAAAAAAGGAAAATTAATATGCGAATTTCGTTTTAATTATTCATATACGGTGAGCCAAAACCAAAGCTGCATTAATTCAAAAACGTTCAGAAAGTAACTAAAAAAACCAGTTTTTTTTTAAAAACTGAAAGTAAGGAGCCACATTAAAACTGAAAATGAACAGAAATTGTTCCGTATGTGAAAGGGGCTGCCCCCTCCTCAATGCCTCGCTCTTTACGCTAAAGTTTGTTATTGTTTTAAAAAATAAAGTTGTGAGACAAAGTCAAACGGAAAATAACACGATCAGATTCAGCGTATCAGAGAACACAACTGTAGAGGGTTAAAGCTCCTATCTGCAAAAATGTGGACTTTCCCAGAAGATGTATTTTTTCCATGTGGATGGCAACTATGCCCCCTTCCACACCCTATTCTCCCCAAAATTGTTTGCTTAAAAATGTAGAGCTACCTTGGCCATTTTGTTCAGCATAGTTGAGAGACCAAATAACTTTACCTTTGGAGTTAATTTGACCTCCCAAAGCCCCTGGGGAAAGGTCTTGAAAATATAAAATTTGCCCATTGTTTACCCATAATATCTGTTATTGGAACGTATGCATACTTTTCTCGGGTAAAGGATTGAATTTTCTGCTGGAGGATTTTCCACAGGGAGAACTTTCCATGGGGAAAGAGGTTTCCGGGGGATAAAACTTTGAGAGGAAATTACACTGTGGAATTTGCCAGATTTCCTAAACTACATTCTTTTTATTTGTTTTAACTTTCTCTTTGTCGACCCAATCTTACGCTTAGAGATGTAACATTTTTTTTCTGTGGGGGGATTTTCTGGAGGGGGGGGGGGTAAACACCTAAAACCTTAGAATGAGTATGAAAAACCAATAATGTGTCAAAATTCTCTTCTTAATTTTAGTTTGAATTTACTTGTTTAATTTAGTTCTTGTTTGTTTTAGGTTTTAATGTTGCCCCATACTCATAGGTTGAATTTTTTCTGTTTAATTTACCTATCTAGAAACCGCAAACAATATTTGTTTTTAATTATTATTAATGTATTATTGAGATTAATGACTTAATGAAAAACTGCTACTGGTATTTACAGTTCACTATTTTGAAGACAATTTTGAAGTTTTCGCCGCAGAATTAGCAATATGTGTTTTCAGCTATGGTTTCCAATCCCGTGCTCTGACTCTAAAACTCACTCTGCAAACTTCATTTA
>JAQQPU010015396.1:3583-21289 GCA_029168905.1 Artemia sp. Kazakhstan ARC1039
GCGGATTTGGGTTTCTTGTGGTCGTCCGTCTGAAGGGGTTATTCATCAAATAAAGCAAAAGACAAAATTAGAATTTAAAAAGTACCTGCGCTCGACTAAATCAAAAATATCGAATTTCCCGTTAAGTAAATCTGATTGGCAAAAGGTAATTAATTCTGAAAAACTTGATGATTCTTTTGCTACAAGCCCGATTAGTGCCGGTGCATGGCATAGTTATTACAGTAAAGTTTTTAGTTCAGTGAATTATCATGTCCATTCGGTTTTTTCGAAACTTCTCATTGCCGCACTTCCCGTATCGCTGAGCCAAACTCAGATTTTGTCTGTCGAGCTCTCTGTGGTTCAGCAGGCAGTAAAAAGGTTGAAATCAAATTCCCTCGATTGCGATGGCATTTCTGCCAACCATTTAAAAGTTGATTGCCCACTTCTTTTTCAACACCTGCAGTTGCTTTTCCAAATGTGCTTGTGTGCGTCTGCGGTACCGGATAGCTTCCTATGTGGGTCTGTAACATCAATTCTTAAAAGAGGGAAACCTCCTAGCGATTGCTCGTCGTATCGGCCAATAACTGTGTCATGCAATCTCAGTAAAGTTTTTGAATATGTTCTTCTTCCGTCCATATCGAGTGCACATTTTGGCGAAAATCAGCTTGGATTTTCGTCTGGGGTAGGGTGCCAGCAAGCCCATCGAGTTCTAATTAATCTTCTTATTGATGCGACTAAAAAGGGATATGAACTCCATCTTTGCGCCTTGGACCTTTCCAAGGCTTTTGACAGCGTCGTCCACTCACAAGCTCTGTTTTCCCTTTTTAGTCACGGCATTAATCTTTCTCTGGTTTCTCTCCTTCGTTATTGGTATGCCAATTCTTTTCTACGAATAAAAGCTGAAGGGGTTATTTCCGATTCTAAAATTCCGGTTCGGCGTGGTGTCAGACAAGGTGCTGTCCTTTCCCCTTCTATCTTTAAACTTTGCATTTCTTCTGTTTTATCTTCTATCCCAACCACTTGTATTTTTCAGGCGATTAATCTTTCTTACATAGCGTATGCTGATGATATACTTCTAATTAGTAGGACTAGAAAAGGTCTTTCTGTTTCTGTATCTACAGTTGGAACAAACCTTAGTAAGATTGGTCTATCACTGAATTTCTCTAAATGTGAATATCTTTCGTTTAACAGTAATTGTAACTCGCCTTTAGATTGCGCTTCTTTTTCTGTCCCATGTGTTTCTTCTTTTCGATGGTTGGGTATAAACATTGCTAAAAATCTTAAATCTCTCCGAGAACAAGCTGTGGCGAATTGTAAGAAAAAGATCCAAGTATCTTACTCCAAAATTGTTGCCAATCGGGGGAAATACAGTAGGAAGACCCTTGCTAAATTGTATTCTGTTTTTACTGATCATTCAATTTTGTTCCTTTCTGGTGTTTATCCCATTCTTGGGCGAAAAAATACCCGGTCATTACGTTCTTATTATTTTCGGTTCTCGCGTTTTCTACTGTATTTGCCTCCGTGGTACCGGAACCCTAACCTTGTCTCAGTTTTTGGGCTTCCAGATATAACTGAAAAGCTAGTTGAGCTTGCTGACAAACTCCCCCAGACAGTGAAGGCTCTCCCAGCTCATCATGGGTTTGTACGCCTCCTTCATTGATTTAGTGTTTTTACTGTGTATTTAGTCGATTTGTATGTATTTTTTCTTTTCTTTTATTTATACTCCGCTTTTTTTACCTTAGCGGGTTAAAAATAAATTATTATTATTATTATTATTACCTGTCATTTCAACTCCTTGTATGACTTTGGAGACATCAATATAAATTTTATCTATCTTGCATAGTTTGATAAATTATTGCTAGTGCTCACCAATGTTCCATTATTGAATACACTAATTTGCCTGAACAAGTTGTGCAGGATACAGTTTTTATAGGATAGACCGTCTGCAGCGCTGGGGGTAAGATTGTCAGACTTTTTCTTCACCACAACATTTAAATCAATAAATATGTATGATAAATCGATGAAATGATCCTCATTGGAAAATATTTGAAAATGTATATTTTCTGACAGGGGTTGATGAGAATGAAATTGTGCATATGACATCAAGATTTTCAGCATTGAATAGATTTAATGACGAGGTGATTGGTGGATGCGATTCTTTGTGGAGGAGATAAGTCATATTAAGAGAATAAATCTTTATTTGATCTAAAAATCTTTTTCTTCTTCTTTTCTTATTGCTCTTCTTTTTTCCTTCAAAGTCGTTGTTGATGTCTTTCGCTTCCCACCAGGGTAGAGACTGACGAGCGAAAGACTACCACGCACCCTTTTTGATCCCTTCCAATTTTGCTCAGATTTCAATTGTTCACCAACAGCTCTTGCTCAAGATCTCATATTTTCCTTAATACTCTCCTTGAAATTTTTACCCGAGCCCCAAACCTGTAGTGTTGAGGCAGTAAAATTTGTTATAGCCGGTATAATAATTTCTGGCAAGGGGTAGTGCAGAACGAAATAGCATACCAAACCAACTACCAAAACCATAGCCAGACATTGTAGTACACCCCTTGTAATAGTCCAATCCATAACTTATTTGACGAAGACTCAGAGCAGCAACATAACAATCAATGCCAGAACAGACAATTGGAATACTTCTATTGTTCATGTTAAGCAATGGGTCGAAAATGACAGGTAATGACACACAAACCCTTTGTTATAGCTAAAAGATCTCCGAGTTCACTTCTTAGTGTTAACTGACAGAGTTCCAAATGCGAAATGTTTACGGGAACATACTGGAGATGTCTTATATTGTAGTGGTTAACATTGTTTTCTGTAGCGTTTCTCTCTAGAACACGTAAAAGGGAAATATCTGAATTACCAATTCTCAACGGCTCGACAAATGAACTGTAAACAGATATACAGCTCTCCGAGGAGAAACTGGTTGCATAGTCTGCGTAGATAACATGGTCCTTGCCACTGAAATTTTCTGCTTTAATAAGACAATCGCTAAAACCAAGAACCTGACGTAAATTCTCAAATGGATTAGAAATATAAACTCTTCTTTGTTCTGTCGAATAGTTGAAAGTGAAACCACCTTTTTTTCGACTTGCAAATTTTTTGTTGATAACTCGACACAGCTCATGGATATTGTTGTATTCCCTGTAGGGTATGGTAGCAATAGGGTAATCATGTTTTATTTTACTATCATAGGTTTTATTTTAATATCATATGAGATCACCTTTCTTAGAACATCATACGTATTCTTGATAATACAATCGAAGAGAGCAACTTCATATCTACCTTCAAATTTAATGGCAGGGGAGAGTTTTGTCCAAAAATCATTTGTTCTATTCGAATCGTCAGAGAGAGGAACGGAAACATTAGACATGAATGTAACATAGAAAGCATTGGATATTATATACGTCTTCAACACCTATCCAAGAATCAAATCAGAGTTGTACCCAAGCAAGGGAACTAGCAACTATTTCTTACCACCTTGTGTTCAAGGTTTTAATACTTTTCAATTTGATAAAAACAACTTTCTTTAATTTTTTGTAATTTATAGTCATAAAATCCCCCCAAAATCTCATTATATTTGCTGTCTCGTAGTCGATAGATCACGAGTGTAGTCTCTAGAACTTTTGACACTTTAAAAAGTTCAGTAGACCATAGGTAATTTTCTTTTTCAAAATATTGCTTGTACGATTGATTCGAACTGTATCACTGCAAGAGAATTGGTTCTTAATTCTACTTTCATTACTAGAAGAATATTGTTTGAGAAAAATGTCACGTGTATTGTCACCATGATGAACTTCAAGAGGACTAAGATTGGACAGGGAGCGATGAGGACGTTGTTTGCAAACATGCATTATTTTATCCAAATCATAGGCAGCGCAATAGCGCTGCCTAAGTAAAGAACGATGTTGGCACAATGTATTTTTTTTTTCATACCAGCGAACTTCGTATCGAAGGAGCTGTCGTAGAAGCTTCGAAAAGGGCTCATTTGACTGGAAATTGGAATGGCTAGTGCCCTTTTTAATAGTCAAAAGTGATTGGAAGGCAACTGACACCCCTTCCACGCCTACTAATTCCCCAAACACATCCAATCAAAGTATTGAGATAGAAATTTTGTTCATGGTAGTTGATTTCCAGATAAAAATTATGTTTTTGAGGAGGACTATCCCCCAACAGCCCTAAGGGCAAGGATTGTAAGTTACGCCGTGGAGGCATATAAGGTTTTTTTTTTATAGAACTCTTTGTCGTAGAAACTTCAAAAAGGGCAGATTCGATTGGAAATTCAAAGGGCTAGTGCCCTTTTTAATAAACGAAAGTAATTGGAGGCAACTAACCCCCCCTCCCCCGCCACACGCCGAACTTTTCCCCAAACACATACAATCAAAATTATTAGATAGCTTTTTTGTTCAACTTAGCTGAAAGTTTGGGAAAATAGGTGTTTAAGGATGACAAACCCTCTTCCACAGTCCTTAAGGCAAGGGTTGTAAGTTATTCCGTGGGGGAATATAAGGTTTTTATACAAAGCGTTGTCTTAAAAACTTCAAAAAAGGTTCATTCGATTGGAAATTGAAATGGCTAATGGCCTTTTTAATAGTTGAAAGTAATTGGAGGTCCACTAACCCCCCTCAAGCCCATTATTTTCCCAAACACATACAATCAAAATTTTGAGATAGCCATTTTTTTCAACGAAGTCGAAAGTTCTAGAAATTACGTCTTGTAGGTTGACAACCCCCACAGTCCTCAGGGCAAGGGTTGTAAGTTATATCCTGAAGGAATATTTGGTTTTTATAGGAAGTTTTGTCGTAAAACTTCAAAAGTGGCTCATTCGATTAGAAATTGATAGGGCTAGTGCCCTTTTCAATAGTTGAAAGTAATTGGAAGGCAACTAACCCACTTTCATGCCCACTATTACCCAAACACATCCAATCAAAATTTTGAGATATTCATTTTGTTAAACGTGGTTAAAAGTTCTGGAAACTAGATCTTTTAGGATGACAACCCAATCAGTGCAAGGGCTGTAAGTTATACCCTCGGGGCATATAAGGTTTTTATAGAAAGTTTTGTCGTAGAAACTTCAAAAATAACCCGTTTGATTGGAAATTGAAAGGGCTAGTGCCCTTTTTAATAGTCGAAAGTGAATGGAGAGCAACTAACCCCCTTCTCAAGCCCATCATTTCACCAAACAATTAAATTATAATTTTGAGATAGCCATTTTCTTCAACGCTGTTGAAAGTTCTGGAAATTATGATTTTGACGATGAGAAACCCTTCAAAACCCTTAGGGCAAGGGTTATAAGTTACGCTCTGGGGGCATGTCAGGTTTTTATTCAAAGTGTTTTTGCAGTGACTTCAAAAAAGGCTCATTCGATTGGAAATTGAAAGGGCTAGGGCGCTTTTTAATAGGCTAGTCGAAACTGATTGGAGGGCAACTAACCTCCCTTTCACGTCCACCATTTCCCCAAACACATCAAATCAAAATTTTTAGATAGCCATTATTTCAATGTAGTTGAAAGTTCCAAATATTATGTTTTTGTGGATGAACCCCCCCCCCCCCCCAGTGCAAGGGTTTTAAGTTAAGCCCTGGGGGCATATAAGGTCTTTATAGAGCGTTGTAATAGAAACTTCAAAAACTTCAAAGGGCTAGAGCCCTTTTTAATCGTCAAAAGTAATTGGAAGAAAACTAACACTCCTCCCCCGACCACCATCTCCCCAAAAACATACAATAAAAATTTTGAGATAGCCATTTTTTTCAACGTAGTTAAAAAGTCTGGAAATTATGTCTTTGATGATGGCGCTCCCCCCAGAGCCCTAAGCGCAATGGTTGTAAGTTATGCCCTGGGGGCATATAAGGTTTTATAGAAAGCGTTATCGTAGAAACTTCAAAAAGGGTTCGTTCGATTGGAAATTGAACATGCTAGTGCCCTATTTAACAGTCGAAAGTTTTTGGAGGGCAACTGATGTCCCGCTCACGCCTACCATTTCCCCAAACACATCCAATCAAAATTTTGAGACAGACATTTTGTTCAACGTAGTTGAAAGTTCTGGAAATTAGGTTTTTGCCAGTGTTGTCGTAGAAACTTCAAAAAGGACTCATTCAATTGGGGATTGAGAAGGCCAGTGCCCTTATTAATAGTCTTGCAAATCCAACAAACTGTTGCAAACCCAACAAACGGCTACCTTTTCTAAGGCACGTTACTCCTTATATGATAATCACATGGGCTAGTTGACCTGATACAATCACGAAATGGATTTATTAGCCGCTATTATTAGCTGCACTAGAAATTTCTCCATGTCACCCTCCTCATCCATAGTCGCAAAAAACTCTTCCAACCGCATTTTGCTATTGAAATCTCGTCGGGCATGGCAAAGGAACACGATACAAGTTTTTGTTCCTTGACTATATTTGGCCTTGATTAGTCAGATACCTCCAACAGTCTCGCCTCAGATTCCTACTTTATCAACTTGCAAAAGGGAATTTTTAAACTGTAAAGTAGCTTTGTCTCAAGCCGGCATTTCTACCCTTTTATTTCCATGGAGCTTGCAATAATTCATATGATCTTTGAATGTTCTTTCAATTCTAAATGGGGAAAGAGATATAGGACGATAGTGACGTTCCCCTTTTTTGAGCCTTGAGATAACATTCGACGGATTTCAGTAACGGGGAAAAATTGATCGTATGAGTTTAGATCTTTGGGGGGCTCATAGATGATCCAAATCCATTTTCTTACATTATCTACCAACGGTGCCGTAACTGAATATAAAAACCCTTTTTTATTTGGTTTCTTCCACCCATCCACAAACTCCATGTCATACTGAAGAACCACCACTACAACCCAATATCTTCATTTTCTTTGTCAAACATGGTTATTTCTTTTAAGAATACCGGACACTTTCTCTCTAAACAATCAAAATTTCCTTTAGAGAAACTTGTTCCCCCATTACGCGCAAGTCTGTCGAGTTTTTCATTGTTGATTTGGCTGTTAGTTGTTTATGAGCGGCTAAAAACACATATTTGAAACATTGCAAACCCATCTCAAATTTAAAGCCCTGAACCCTCCCCTTCTTTAGCCAAAAACATCCGGGCAGTATTCTATTTTGTTATTCCTCGCCCCCATTAATTTTTTTTTTCAATCAATTGAAATTCAGGTCCATATGTTCAATGTATAAAATTGTGGACCTGCTTCCCTTTCCATTAAATGTGTCCAAAGAGAATATTAATTTATTAACCCAATTAAAAAAGTTACCCTCGAATTCGTTTAAGTCAGTGTAAAAAGTTTGATTGCCAGTTGAAAAATGAATATAAAAAATAGCCTCTGACGCCCCTATTTGTAAATAAACTTTTTGGTTAACTGCTGCCTTAACCCCTCCCTGATCGCCCAAATTCTGAATCTGAGTCTCAATAAGTCCACTAATTTGGTCGATATAAGTCTGGGGAACATTGACAGTGTCGATTAAAATAACACCCCCGTCAACTATTATTTAAAATAAACTATAGATTAAAATGAATCTACTTAAGAATGATAAAACTTCCGAAGCTAACTCGCTGCGTAAACACATAAAAAAAAAGAAATAAGCAAATCTGCTTCTTCATATTACAAATACAAAGTCCAGGATTTATTTTCTATAAAGCCAAAACAATCGTATAATAGAATAAAGGACATCTATGGGAAAACAAATAATAATATAGATTTTCATTTCCAAGAAGACCCTTCAGTTACAGCCAATGATCTGAACAAATTTCTTTCCTCCATAGTTCAGAAACTCCCTCCCTTTCTTTTGACACTCCTTATGATTTATGCTCTCTCAATTTTCCCGTTATTTCGCCCTGGGATGTGGAAGAAAAAATTAAGAACATTAAATGTGCAGTACTTTTCCAATAGACATCATTATTTTACTAATTAAAGCCTTTGTCAACAATCTCTCAAGAGCCGTTGTCCTTACTATTTAATGAAATTACCTCTACTGGTAAATTTCTAAATTGTTGAAAATTAGGTTTTATTACTCACGTGAAAAAGAAAGGTAACAAGCAAGATTTTGATGGTTTCCGTCCCATTACTCTTACTCCTATTTTTTTCTAAGTTATATGAAAGCTTTTTAGCTGAGTGGTCGAAAGTAAAGATAATCCCAAATTTTGACCAAAGACAAATCGGAAATCTACACTCTAGATCTACCACCCACTATCTTGTTCATCTTATGGACACAGTATGTAACACACACGTAAAACCCAATACCTGGCTCAATGTTATCGCTGTTGACTTGCAAAAAGCTTTTGATTTAATCGATAACAATATACTATTAGAAAAAACTATCTAATGACTTTCAAGTTGACCCTTATTGAATTAGAATAATTACGTCTTTCCTCTCTAATAGACCGCAAGTCATGAAATACCTGAATGTATGTTCTGATCCCCTCCTAATTTATAATGGTGTGCCCCAAGGAGTCTTCTTAAGTTCAATTTTATTCCTTACAATGATAAGCGACCTTGGTGTCGATTTCCCGGATAGACAGAAATTCGTTGATGATCTAATTGTCTTAAAGACATATATCAAAAATTTAAAAAGTAACCCAAAGGACATCTTGGAATCGATATCAGCCGAACGTCTTACTAATGATATGAAAGTCAATCCCTTAGAGTCAACTGTTCTTACTATAAATTTCCTTAAAACTTCTCCTTCTTTCTCCTCTCCAATCCACCCTGAAATGTCTGTTACTACTATGAAATTACTGGGTGTTACCATCTCAAGCGACTTAAAATGGGATGGTCATGTAATGACACTTTAAAATGTAAAAATGCCGCATTTTACCTCCTTAAACTCCTTAAAAAATTTAACTGCCCTAAATTGCATTCAATTCAATTCAAATTAAACTTTTTATTTCCTCCGAATACGAAGAGTAAAAATTTAAAAAAATAACCGCTAATCAACAGGCCTTAAAATTCCTTCTAACTATATAATAACAAGTACGCAAAGGCCTTCAATCAAACACCACACAAATTAACAGTTCATTCAATAAATAATAAATTAAAACTTAAAATTAACAATTCATTCAATAATTAATATATAAAAAAAGTAAATAAAATTAATTAAGCTTCATGCGCAGCTTTATATAAATTATGAGAAAAAAAAGGCAATTTGGATAAAAATTTCTTTTGCTTTTTCTCCAAAACATCAACAGGATTTTTTATTTTATATGTATTCATTAAAAAAGTATTTGATTCAAATTTAGAAAAGCGGCATAGGAACTTAGCAAAATTAAAAAATGTGGTTTTGACATGCGCAACATTATTAATTCTGAATAACGGGAGAAGCGATGAAAAAACTAAAACCTGAGGGAAAGCGACTGTATTATATACTCGAGCCAGTGATTTCCGAGAAAGGAGATCGCGAAGACAAATTACTGTCCCGAAAGTAGACGCTATTCTTCTTTTAACTGCTTTAGAAATAGAAGCACGGCATAGAGCCAAAGTTGGTCCATAAGGTACACCAAGATATAAAAAAGATTCCAAAGGTTTTAAAATACTATCATAAATACGAACAATAATTTCTGAATTAACGAGATCATTAGCCTTAGGACCACGAATCAAAAACTGACACTCTTAACGGCGAAAAGGAAGTCCATGCTCACCAAAAAACACGTTTAGTTAAATTCATACCATCATAAAATGGTCCAGATCGCGGTTTTCCCGCGCAATTCCAAAGGTAACAAGCTTGAGATGCATTCTTTTGGCTTTGCTTTAAAATCGAGCTAAGGTTCCAACCTAAAACACGAGATCCGCGACGGAAGAACCAGTCGTAAATGCTTAATTAGCCCCGACTTTTAAACTATGAACAATTTCAAGGTAAAATAGATCAATATCAATTTGATGAACATCCTTAGAATAATTTGCAATTATATTGGCTAAAAGCGCATCTGATGCACATTTTTTCCCGATCCCAGGTCATTTTATTTACAATTTGACTAGAACGATGGATAATTTTAAAAGATGGAATTTGAATATTTAAATAAAAAGAAAGGCAGAAATTTTCACTAATAGGCATATCCAATCCAACATAAACAGGCTGTGGCAATAACGCTACATTTAAAACAAGCACATGGTCTAGATTAGAGCAAGAACCAGAATTATGGACATACGTAAAATCCGCATCTTTTGAAACTATAGTAAAAATCAAAAACAAAGATAAAAGAGTGGAGGAGTGGACATCAGAGATAGCAAGGTTGCAGTTAAAATCCCCGCAAATAAGCCACTAGAAATCTGATGGAACTTTCGCCACAAATCGCAATAATTCTAAACAAGCAAAATTGAAATCAAAATTCGACTCAATAGTATGATAATTTGTTGGTAAATAGCACGAGAAATCGATAATCCCTGGGATTTGAACAGCAACGAAATAACGATTAACGGCAAACACTGAAACTGGAATATTCTCTCGAATAAATATGCAAACGCCTCCAGATGGGCGTCCACCTGTAGGTGTAGCTGGAGATATAAAACACTTAACTTGCTGCGACAGGCCCGAAAGAAGACTAGTAGAGTGGTCCAGAAGGTGATGCTCTTACAGACACAAAATATCAGGATCGCGCAGTATAGACTGTAATACATGTTGTTTATCAACAAATTCATTCAGATTCAGAGGTATAATCTTTGTACTAATCATTTTTTATTCTTTGCAACTTTTTCGGTCAACCGTCTGCAGCGAAATCTAAATCCAGTATGCTCATGAGATCTACAATAGAAGCAACAAGGTTCATTCTGGCAAGTGCTGTTCCTAGAATGAGAGTGTCCACTACCAAGACACTTGAGACAATGTTCCACGCCAGGGCAGCCCGACGATATATGCTCTAGCGACCCGCATTTGTAGCGCATTTGCGGTAAAAACTTATAATCAGTAAGCCGGAAATGTTCGTAGCCAATGTGAATCCCATGACTCAAATAATGAGACTTAGCCGTCGCTGAATGGAAGTATACACGATATGATTTCGAAACACCGATGCACTGTATCTCTTCGATACCTTGATTAGAAGCACACACACTTTCTGAATCGATCAGGAAGCCCTCACGTGATAATAAACCGACATTTCTCGATTTACAAAGCTCAGTTTTACCGACTTTTTAATTCAAACAGGGTTTCAAGTGTTCGGCGTTTTGTCTTTTCGTATGAATGACCCATTTCTGTTGCTGGGATCCTGATTCCTTAGAAAGAGAAATCCGCACTATACCATCAGCTTCATCCAATTATTTCAGAAAATCTTCCCGCTTTAAGGGATCATCATAATCTTGTGGTGGTGAATCTACTACAAGACCCACTGTTTCTGACTCGCTATTCAGCGGAGGCAAAGATTTATCGTTAAGTTTTTCTCTATTTATATAGCTCAAAACCTTGCTCTGTACTCCGTCACAACACTCTTTCACCATAGCAGGTGTCTCCGTTACCTTACTTGTGACGTAATCAAGTTTATCAGTAATGCTAAAAAGATGTCGATCCCAGGTTTGAATGGCACGGCTAAAGTGAGCATTTCGATCGGTATCTATTCTATGTATCGCATTACTTGCATTCATAACGAATTTCAGGTTTAGCAAGAGAGGGGTTGCATCCTCAGAAATAAGGATGTCTAAAATATCCTGCGACAGGCTTTGCTTAGCAGAGGGACCGCGACGTGCAAGGAGTTTATGCGTGGGATTCGCAAGAGATGTTAGGAGGATTCTAGCTTGATCAAGATGATCAGTAGAATAGAAATTTGCACACGCAGATGTACAAGAGGCGGACGAAATTTCTGACTGTAAACAGTGCCGGAAAAAGCTTAAAACTGGTGAATAAACAAGAGTCTCTGAAGGAGGCGGGATCTTCGGGGAAGAAGGCTTATTAGAAAATTTCTCGCAGCAGTCCGAGCACTGATTTATTATAATACTGTCTTTCTCAATGCTCTGAAGAATTTCACAGCGGTTGTGGCAGAACCGACCACAACCCCCAGCAGATGTGCTGCAAATAACTGTTCTTCTGGTTGCGAGACTGAGGCTCTCTTTGCAAACTTTGAATCCTGTCTTTTACAACTTTTCAGAAGCCACGGCAGCCATTTATCAATTAATAATAATAGCATATAAACATCAACTTGGTAGTATGCGTTAAGGAAATGGAAGGGAAGGAAATAGCGAAGGAAATTGAGAGGAAAATTAAAGAAATTCTGATTAAATCGACCTCACAAATTGCAGCTAACATTCATGCTAAATTTTCGGTTGAAACAATGGTCTCTGAGATCTATGACGCGGTTCATGTTGAGTTTCAGCCTAAGTTTGAACTAATCGAAAAGCATCTGAAAACCTGCATGCGCATGATCGACATACAACAAAACCACGCTAACCAGCTTGAGCTCAAACTAGACGACATTGAGCAGGAAAGGAGAAACGATTCTCTGCTTTTTAACGGGGTCAAGCAGATTTCCTCGCAGAGTGTACGTGATGCTATGAAACACGTGTTGTTCGTGAAGATGGGTCTGACTAACGTTACTGATTCAGAAATAGTCGGTGTTCAGCGGTTTAGTGTTGGATCTAATAATGATCAAAGACCAGATAAAGTTGCCCCTGTTCTCGTGCATTTTCAATCTAAAGAGATAGCCTTTCATGTTTTTACAACAACAAAAAAAAGCTTAGTGGCACAGGGCTATTTGTAGCCGAGAATCTTAGAAAACAAAAGCGTGATCTTTTGAGCGCTTCGAGAGATAAGTATTGAAATCGTAGTGTCTGGTCCGATCAAGGCCACATTTTTGTGCGTGAAACTGATACTATCCCGATCCGGCGTATCTTGTCGATTGACGATCTTATATAGTACGTGTTTTTTTTTGTATTTTTTAATGTTTATTACTTTGTTTTTTCTGTTCTTTTTTTTCTGTGATCGGAGGGGTTTTCCATGGTAACCGACATGCAATGCGTGTTTATATTTTGGTAAAAAAATTTGTCTCGCGGATTTCTAATTGTCTCTTTACCGGTATTTTAGCATTTGATTAAAATTGTGTTGCATGTCGATAAGTGGAAAACGCCTTTTATTGTAAGATTTCTGTTATTTTTCTTCAGATGTCTTGTCGGCAATATGAATATAAATTATTCCAGCTCCCGACTGGAAATTCTGCAGAGTAAACAGTTTCGTATTGAGAATCTTCTTTCGGTACCTATAGCCAGTGATCTAACTGGCCATGTTTTTGGTCCGCTTCACCAAAATAAATACCTGTATTCAGCTGCTAGTGATTTTGATATTAGTAGCATGTCAGGGCTTAAAGTGGCTCAATGGAACTGTCATGTATCTTCTAACCACCATGATTTTAATAATTTTCTTGAAATTGTTAAAGGTAATATTGATATTCTTGGGATTTGTGAATATTTTTTTACTCAGGAGAATTTTCTTTCGTCACATTTTTTTCCAGGGTATCAAATTGTTGGCAAATCAAGGACAGTAATGAGGGGAGGAGGTTTGGCGTTTCTTGTGAAGAATGGTATTAATTTTACAGTTCTGAATGATTTTTGTTATTGGAATGAAGGTAAGCTGGAAATATTATCTATTGAAGCCCAGATTGATAAAAGACCGATTTTGATATCTTCGGTTTATCGGCCGCCTAGTGCAACTCCGGATGATTTTTTTTTGGGATTTTGAGCAGTTTATGACTAATGTGCTTCGAAGAAATCGCGAGTGTGTTTTTATTGGTGATTTCAACTTCGATATGCTGAAACTGAGCGCCCCTAATTTAGAATTTTTGAACTTGATGCTTTGTCATGGCTAGTACCCAACTGTTACTATTCCGAAAAGGATTACAGAGCATTCAGCAACTTTAATTGATAATATATTTGTTTCGTCTGACCTCATTGCGCAATGCCATTCAGACGTGTCAGTTACTCCAGGCTCGGATCATCTCCTATCATCTCCCATCAGTTTGTACGATCCGATCAATCTCGAAGCCTAAAATAGCTAAAGAGAAATATCTCTCACGGGATATGAAGGCCGAGAATCTGAAGAAGTTCAAGGTTGAAGTGAGTGTGCTGTCTTTTCAAGAAGTGACGGATATTAATGATGATCCGTCTCGAGCATTTGATAAATTTATGGATATTCTTGGTCCAATCTATGATGGGTGCTGTCCTGTTTTTGAGATCCTGAAAAGAAAGAGAAACCCCCGTTAGCTATGGATTACCGATGAAATTACTTACCTAATGCAAGTGAGGGAGGACCTGTTTAAGGCATACCTGAATTGTGAGTCTGATAGTAGCTGGGAAGCAGTTCGTAAGGTTCGTAATAAAGTAAATTCCCTTCGCAGAACTGCAATGAAACAGTTTTATTTTGATAAGTTTGGACAGCAAAAAGGTGATATGCAAGGTACGTGGCAAACTATAAAGAATTTGCTCGGCACTGGCAAATCTTCAGCTTTCCCAGAAAAAGTTTAATTCCCAGAAATTAACGGTCATAGTGTCCATAATGAGAAGGATATTACAAATGAATTTTGCAAATATTTCTCTAGAATTGGTAGTGGTATTTCTAGCGAGGCAGGAAAGAATAGTGACCAGTTTTCGGAACAGGAATTTCTTGACAGCCGAGGTGAATCCCAGTTCTTTAGTTTGTTGAGTGTAATCTGAATGACGTAAGTAAGGCTGTCAAGTTGATAAAGTCAAACTCTGCTGGAATGGATGGACTTAAGCTTAAGGCGTTTAAAGTTGTAAGTGCTTACCTCCTACCGGTTCTCCTATACCTAGTGAACCTATCAATGAGAAAAGGTGACTTTCCACGTGCGTTAAAGCAAGCTAAAGTTATTGTACTTCACAAAGGAGGTGACAAGAATGAGTTGTCAAACTATAGACCAATATCAATTTTACCTTTATTTTCTAAGATTTTTGAAAAAGTTATTTATCCCCAAGTTTATTCTTATTTAGATTCTTTTGGATTTGTTTAGTGATAGTCAATTCGGTTTCAGAAAGCGTCACTCAACGTTGCACGCAATGCATCACCTTTTAGATAATTTTAATAATGGATTTGAAAGAAATTTTGTTCCTTTAACGGTATTTATTGATTTGAAGAAAACGTTCGATACAGTTAATTTTAATATACTTTTGAAGCGGTTAAAAAGTCTTGGAATTAAAAATAATACTATAAGTTGGTTTGAATCTTATCTTTTCGGTCGGTCTATAAGTGTTGTGCACAAAGATATTGTCGGTGAATTGATGCCTGTTACTTGTGGTGTGTCGCAGGGTTCTGTTCTGGGACCTCTCTTGTTCATAGTTTACGTAGATACATTGCGGTATTATATAAGTGATTGTGTTGTTAATTCATTTGCTGATGATACAGCTATAACTGTTTTTGCAAAGTCTGTTCAAGAAGCTGTTGAAAAAGCTAACCATGCACTTCAGTGTCTCCGCGTATTTGTGAGTGTGAGTTGCCTCGCTGTTAATGCAAAGAAAACCAGTTATATGATTTTTAGCAGAACTGGGACTCTTTCCCCACTGGATTCGGTAGTTGTATGTGCCTCTGAGGTTATTCAACAAGTATATGACCTCTGTTACTTGGGTTTTCATATTGACTGCAATCTCAGCTGGAAAAAACACAGTGAGATAGTATCAGCTAAAGCTGCCAGAGGACTCGGGATACTGACAGAACTGAAGCATACCTTTTCTCTGTCAACCCTCAAGCTCATTTACAGCGCTATTGTAGAACCTTTAATTGGGTATGTATGTTCTGTATGGGCCAGTAATTTCATCAGCAACTATAAAAGGATACAAATTGTTCAGAATAAAGCAATCAGAGCACTCGGAGAGATGTACCATTGTGAAAGCACTGTCAAATCTTACAAAAAATTAGGCATTCTGGATGTTGGGCAGCAGCGTGATTATCAGTTATCAGTGTTTGTCTATCATTGTCTGAATATGTTATCTCCTGAGTACTTTTAGAATGTATTTTCCCGCAATTCTCTCTACCATGAATATTCTACACAAAATGTTCACCATTTGGTCAGTGAGATCCGACATTCAACAAGGTCAAGTTTTGCTTTACGGAACATAGGTGTTTCGGTATGGAATGGTCTCCCGGATTGTATTAGAGCGGCCGATAACTTAGTTTCATTTAAGAAAAAGTTAAAGAATTTTTTTGTAGAAGAAGGAGGATAATTTTTGGAGATTGGGGGAGGAAGAGGGGAGGAAGAGGGAAGGATGGTTAGAGTGTGACAATGTAAATTGTTTTCTTGACTTTTTTATTTATTAAAAACTAAGAATTTATTAATAATTATTATTGTTTTTATTTATTTTTTATTAAAGGGTGGTTAGAAGATACAGCCACCAACAGGATTTTTTTTAATCTTAATTTGGCTGTCTAGTTATTTCTGATGTTTGTTGAATATATTTTTTTGTTAAAGTAAAAATGTCTATGTCTATGTCTATGTCTAAAGGGAGCTACCCCAAACCACTAACCCGACTTCGCCCTGAGCACAACTTTTACCAGATAAAATCTCTACTTACGGAAGGTGTTCTCGCCGGTGATCTTATATAAAAAAAAAACAGTTCATAAACGCTCATAATCTATCACCGTGGATCGCGCCAAAATTCCTGTCATTTCACATAGCACCCTCCTTTGGGCAATTTAATTTGCTGTAATTTATTTCGAGCTTAATCCTTATTCCAAACTAAGTCACTGAATTAAATTCAAGCTCAAGCAGGGAATTAATGAATATCAAGAATCTAGGTTAAGTTCAGGTCAATTCACCAAGTGTCCACTGTTATTTATGTTATTTATTGTTTGAGGATTCGCCTCTCATTTGTACGCCAAAGCCTTGGGTACGCCTGTTTTGTTTGTCATTCTGGTATCTCCATTGAATTGTTAGACAGAATAGAGGAAGTCCAAAAAACTTGCCTAAGAATTATCTTCAATGAGGGTAAATTACATTTTGTTTCCCTTCGTAGGAGAGCTTATCTTGTCACCCATAAGGAAAGGAGAGCAAAAATTACCATGCGTTTTGCTAACAATGCATTTCATAACAATCAAACAAATCCCCTTTTCCCTGGTCAATATTCACACCTTCGACCCCACCTCCCGTGTTCTGTTTCAACAAAAATCCCCTTCTTGCCCCAAAAAGAGTTTGCATTGAAAGATATAGAAGGACAAGTATCCCTTACATAGTTGACATTTTCAATCAGTGAATCTCCGCAGCCTCCCCCTCCCATCACTCACTTTTTACCTCATAATTTTTAATTTTAATGTCCATTCGGCAAATTTGGAGGTTTTTTATTAATGTTTTATAGTCACTAACTAACTAATGTTTTAGTTTTAATTTTTTTATCCCCTTGTTAATTTTACAAGTTTTCATTTTTTGGTATTTTTGCTGACTTGACATTGACCTTATAATCGTATGAGTTTAATTTAATTTTTTTTTTTAACACTTTTAAGTTTTTGACATTGACCCTCTTATAATTTTCTGTTGTTGTTTGATTGTTTGCTTTTTGTTGTTCCTTTTTTTCGTTTTATTTGACGCTTAAGTGCGAAACGGCCCTTTTGGGCTTGTGATAGCCGTTTTTCAGCAATAGATCTTATCTTAACTAGGTTCTCCTCAGGAGAATTGAAAACTACCCTGTGAGTTTGTATCTGTCCTGGATCAGATAAAAAAAAATAAATTCACCTAGTTCTGGGGACGTGACGGTATTTTCAAGTCCTGGACCAGCTTGCATAGGACTCAACTCACTAATATCAAACATCAAAGTCA
>JAQQPU010015397.1:0-21287 GCA_029168905.1 Artemia sp. Kazakhstan ARC1039
GAGGCCAGTTGAAAGACATTCAGTGCATGGAAGTGTTTAATTAATATGTGAGTTTTGTTCTTATTTATTTATATTTTTCTTTCGTTTTTGCTTTTTGTTCTCTTTATGTGTTTATTATGTTTTATTGTAATGTAATTTAAGTTGTTTTTTTTTTGCTTTATTTATTTATTTTTTTTTGTTTTTTTCCGTTGAGAAAGGCTCCCGGATGTGGGGCCGAAATATTCGGAGCTTTTGTGCATAATTAATTGTTTTGTAGTTCACTGCTTGTTAGAAAATTAAAACCCGTTTTTCGTGTTTAAAAAACATATAGCCCAATGGCTATTTTTTTCAATTGGCATAGCTTTCCGTAATTTTGAATCTGAAGTCTCCAGACATGGAGAAAGTTTTGTAAGTAGCCATTTAAAGCTTTCTCTGTTCATTCTCGATGTGGCATAAAAGTCGCTCTCACTATAATTTCTAAAATTGTTCATCCACCAGTTATCCGACTGAGGCTTCACCCAGGTAATCCTTCTTGTAGTGAACATATGCCTGTCTTTTCTAATTTCAGCAAGTCTTTTCAACAAAAATGTAATTTTTCTCATTCTGTGAAAGTTTAATGTCTGAAAAGTAGCAACTTTAGTAGCAATGTTTTGAAGAATGTTTTGATTTCTGAGGTCGATTGTGAATCTTTTGTGATTATCACTTATGTGTTAAAATATGAACAGAAATTGCATTTCCTCTGGAAAATCAACATAGCTATACAGGGTTCTAGCTACTTCCCGCCAGAAAAAACTTCAGGATTTTTCGGTGCTGACAAGAATTTTCAGGATTTTTGGCTAGCGGGACAGGATTTTAAAATCTTCAAAGAGGAAATACTGGCATGAGGTAAAAAGTGTCGAAAGTATTTTCGATGACAGAATATTTGAAAATGGATACGGATTCAGAACTGGAAGATTTGACAATCGTATATGCTCTTTTAGAGGAAAGGAGACGCAATGCCGAACGTAGTAGAAGAGCTAGAAGGTGGTGGCTTCGTCCAGTACATGCTGTAAGGGCTGAATTGTATTATTTGTGTACATTTAGGCTATTAAGATGCCAAAATATAACCTAGGCCTATCTTCAATGTTTTGATGTGGATAATTTAGAAGAAGACTCATCTTAATTCACTAAATAATATTGATCAACAGCTTTGTCCATTCAAAATAAATAGCCTTCTATAATATTCTTGAAACAACTTTTAAAAAATCTGAATAGACCTAAGATAGATCAAGATGGATAAATGTGTTTTCATTTTGGTGTCCTTGGTACTTTAAGGGTTTCTATTTGACTAATTGTGACAATTTTTGGGACAACTGATGTAATTTCAAATCAGCTTTACAAATATTAGATCTTGCAAGAAAAATTAACATTTCGAAGGTTTTTTGATTGTATATTTCAATGCTCATTTTTTCATTCCTTCAACATACTTAAAAGCTTCATCAACAATTAAGTCTTCAGTTTTAATTTAAATATAGACACTTGATTAGAATAAAATTATGAAATCAACTGTACCAAAAATAGATCCTGCAAGATAAATTAATATTTAAATTTTTTCTTAATTGGATCTTTAAAGGTCCAATTTCCTTCAGCATACTTAAAAGCTTCATCTAAATTAAGATTGGAGTTTTGTTTTAAATATATACTCAATCAGAATAAAATTGTACTAAGAGAATAACTGGCTCCTAGTTTACTAGCATCATATCTGCTTAAAGTTTGACTTGATGTCTGTTTTTTAGCGTACGAGCTTTTAAACTTTAGTTTTAATCATATGGTAAAGTTAATAATAGCATTTATTTTAATTGTTATCTTTTTTTGATAAAAATAGTCTTTTCCATAAATAAGTATTTCAGAAAATATTGTATACATCTCTCCAAGTTTTCAGTTGCTTTTTGAAGGCAGTTTTTTTATTTTAATAGTTGTATTAACTATTGCAAATTTTTAAAATTTTAAAAATACCATTATTGTATTCAATTTAAATTAAAAACTTGTTTCATCTTCTAGTTTATAATCGTGCTACTACATCAAACGTCACATTTTCCATCGAATGAAGATAATTAGATATTCTTATTCTAAGAGTTCCTACAGTGTTTATTACCTCTGTGAAAAGTTATATTACTGTGCTTTACCTTAAAGTTTTACCTAAATTACTGTTCTTTACCTTAAAGTTCGAAAACTTGTGAAGCACCGAAGACATCAAAACAAAATAGTTTTTGCCAATCAACTCAATTTCAGGTCTATTCCTGCCTGATAACCTTTAATGTAATTTTCATCTTCTGTGATTTGATGTGATTGTGATTTGATGTTCTGTGATTTTCAATTATCCAGGATGTTATTTGATTTATATATCAATATGTTTGTATTCAATGTCAGTTTGATATATATTATAATCTATTTTCTATTCTTTTTAATCCCAACAACCCAGGAAGGAAATTAACAGCACCTTGAATTCTAAAGGAATAAAATTGGAGACCAGAGATGAGATAAAAATGTTTAATAATAAAAATTAAGACAAAATTATAGACATGAGATCAAATAAAAGGTTTAATAATGAAAATTAAGATGCGTTGAAATCAAAAGAGGAAAATTCTGTTTCAACTAGTTCTAAAATTTCCTTTTCAAATTCGGATTTGATTTAGAACAGGTACTTTAGCTAAATTTTGGGCTAAGGTGCAGCAAAATCCATAATTTGTAGAATTGTCCGAATTAATCTTCCTCCTTGCTCTATTTTCAAGAATATTTTTATGGTATCCTCTACTGGTGTCTCTATTGACTCAACTAGGCGCCCTCTTTTCTTAGTTGTTTTTGAACCAGAAGAGGAAGGAGTTATAGGAGCTGCTGAAGGTGAATTTGAGGATTAAAAATATTAAATGTTGGAGTATTCCGGTACTGTGGCTGGCGTATGGGAGGGAGGACTGAGGGGGTATGAAAGACAGGTGGAAAATTTTGAAGACTTAACAGAAACCTGTTTAATTTGCATAATGGATGTTGAACAAAAGGGATTTGGAGATGACTCAGGCTGTGAAAAAGTATGTGGTGCAGCGGGGTATTGCGTGCTTGGTGAAGAATTTTGTATGTAGATTGTGTGGGAATAAGGCTTTTTTGGTTGACATATAGAAGGATTGGGCTTTGATACAGTTGGGACATTAGGAAAGGTGGAAGTATATGAATTTTTTTATAAGGGGAGTTAGCAATGGAGTCACCTTCAAATACCTTTGAACATTTTGAACTAGCTTGATTATTCTGAAAAATGTAGGTATTTGATGCTGTTGAAACAGTAGGAGAGGAGGAGGTAAAAGATGGTCCAAAATCAGCTTCTTGCAAATTAAAATCAGGCGGGCTTGGAGTAAAATCACCATCGGATAGCTGGATGGTGATAGTTTCTACTTCGTCTTCCAAATTTCCTGACGTCCTGCAAAATAAAACGTATGAAAATTTGTGAATAATTTACAGTTGAATAGAGGATCACTTAATTTGTTTGTACAATGTGTTTAAGGAATAATCATCATCATAGAAATTTTGTTTTTTATTATGGGAATGTATTACTACTGACGTGGAACAATAAATTTTGATGGTACACTCATAATTAGCTGACAGCTATGACTAAAAAATTTCTTGCGAAGTAGTCCAGAAGGGAATTTTTAGGAGTTGCTTTGTTTCTTTTGCCAAGAAAGTACACAAGAAGGTGACAAAAAAAAAGCTTGGAGGTCTGCCATAGACAATGAACATACAACACTGAAAATTACAGACTAATAGCTTTATAGCTGTTTTAAGTCACCAACACTACATATTGCTCTTTTCTTATAAGCCATCAAGAATAGATTAAAATACTTTGGGAACGAGACTTTGGTTGAAAAGTATAATGTCTGACTTGTTAGTGTTAACCTTTTATCTTTTGGTATTCTTGAGATAAAATACCAAAAATTCTGTCTAATACCGGTACTATTCGACTTGGGTTCAACACACACATATACTAAATAGGAAATACCTTTATCAGAAGCAATGCTAAGTTATTTTGTATTTCAGAGCCAATCCATATGAAAGAGAGGTGGTCATAGAATTTAGAGGGGGTACAAGCAGTCGGAAATAAAAAATAGGGTGCTGTTTCTAAGAGTTATACATGATTTGAGAGCAACCAGTCCACCTCTTACGCCTTTTTTTTATCAAAGATGTCTCAAAATTTTGAGATGACCTTTTCGTTCTAATAGTCCAAAGATCAAATAACTATTCCTCTGATGTTGCCATCCCCCCCCCGAAAAAAGGGTTAAAAGACACTTAAGCATCAAGTCTATTGAAAAAGTATATCTGCATTATATAAAGAAAAACTAAGGGTATTAAGTTAAAACATTCAGGACATCTTGGGGAGGTACTGTAAATTTACCGGCAACAAGATTCCCTTCCATCCTTTCTTAGCTGCTTTCCCTCAAAGGCATTTAGCTCTTATTTGGATCATAAATTTAATATGGCAAAGAACAAAAAAACAAAAACAAAGATGTTAAAGTAAATTATGAACAAGACTAAAGTATGCTGTAAAAATACCAAACTTACTGTAAAACTTACTTTCGAGGATTATGGTATTTCCTTAGAAACTGCAATTCCCTGAAATGAGGCCATTTCTGAAAATCAAGATTGTCACCACCATCTCTAAATCTTTTGGAATTCTGTACATTTAGTTTTTTTTAAACTGATTCTGCAGGCAGTTCCATGTCGATTTACACCATTCCACTAGAAAAACAAGAAAAGTATTGTAATAAAGGAATTATTAAACATAGATGAAGCTGACAAAGAAAAGAAAGTATTACAGGTTTATTGTATAAAATCATGCAACAATGGTAGCATGTTTCCAGTTATCTGCAGAAATAACATTCTACATTTCACGATTATTGAGAAGAATATGAATTTCAACCTTGTCTGTGAGTTAAAAAAATTGACTTAACGCCCATGATTTACTGACCCCAACAATAAGTCTTGACTACAAGTTGTGTATTATAGACAAGATGTCTCACTTTAAGACCTCATGCCTTAGAGACACAATATTTGGACAAAAGTACGTTAAAATCACAAGCTCAATTAGTTTCCTTACAGAGTTTGCAAGATCTGAATCTGGTGTACTTCAGATTTTTCCATAGCTTATTCAGAAGATCAAGCAAGCAGCAATTTAAAGCAAAAGGCTATGTAATTTATTTCATAAGTTCAGAAACTTTATGAGATCTTTGTATCCAAAAAGAACCAACACAGTATCACCAAAAACCATGAAAATGCTATCCTTGACTTATTTACATGGAATGGTAGATGGATATTCTTAAGTTGCGGGTCCAAACTTAACATAATTTTCTTGATGCTAGCCCTTCCTAATAAATTACATCTAAAATACATGGGATTTAAGTCTTCTAAATGATGTGAAGATATGACAGCTCATCAGAGATATCTTTCCATTTTCAAGGTACCCATTCTAGGGTATGTATATTTTTTTTTAATAAGCATCAGATGACACAAATTTTACATTTTCCAACATTTCCTATTATAAAAGCAATTACAGCCAAGTACCCACAGTTTGAATTAATACAATTAATTTAGCTTATAGGAATTCCTTGCTCAATGAGATTAAATGTTTTCAATATCAAATTAAAGATCATATCCAGGGAACACGTTATTTTTCGAAAACTAAGTTTTTATAGCAGTTCTTGATTGTTATTGGTTAAAAATCACATCTTTTATTTTTAATACATTTAAGTATATTGAATGTTTAAGAAGGAGAAACTTTCCTGCTCTCACCTTTTTAAATACAAGAATGATGCTAAAACCAAGAAAATTGCCTTGTTATTCTTGATATTTGGCTTTCTTTATCAATAGATGTGACTATGATGTGGCACAGACATTAGACAGATCTACAACCTTAATTTTTTTTACCCAAAAAAGCTGAATAAAAAATAAAAGAAAATCATAATCTTTCTAAAGCAGGGACAGATTTACATCTCTCTTCTATGACAATGTTCCATTAAGGTAGAAAATGAGGTTAGTAGCTGTTTTTTTTTTTTATTTATCAAATCAGGAGTTGAGTAGAGTTTTAATTATATCCTCATTTATGTAGACTATTTTGATGGACTTTGTTCTAAGGAGCACATCAAAGGCAATGGGAGGTACAGAATCAAAAAGAGAAGTAAAACTCTTAGACTTAGATTCTCCTAATGATTTAAACATCCTAGGAGAAATTTTTTAGCAAAATAAATGAATTTTGAGAGGCTCTGCAAGTTCACATGAGTTTAAACTCAAGTTTTATTCTCTTTAATCAACTAATTTCATAAATTGCAACAAATCCTCAATAAAAAGATTGCAATAGTGTAAATAAAATAAATAGAATTGGCCTGGCCTACTGAAGCTTACCCTGCTCTCCAAGACTGTTGGCTGTTTCACACCATCTGTCATTTTTATATTTTGTATTTAAGGATTTCATTGCCGTCTATGTTATTTCCAGAGCTCATGTGCCTGAGTTTGCGTTTAATGGGATAAAGCTATTGCACTACTTTGAGCTTGTTTTCATATTCGTTTGTACCCTTTAATAGAAAGATTTATATTTAAATTAAATTGAGTGATCTTCTCCAATTCCTAGAATAGGTCTTTCTCTGCGGGCATCATCACCAGTGCCATTTTTTTTTCTCAAGGTGACTGGGGCCCCATCTATAACGACAATTTCACATAGTTCCCATATCATTAAGGTGCTGATTTTCTACTGGGAGCAAGCAGAAGAGGGGAAGGAACACCCCGCAAGCGCCGTATTGTACCCGCTGATATTCAGTTACCCGAAAATGACGGGGGAAAGGTGAAGGGGTTCTTACACTTCCCTTGTTCCTGGGTGATTTCAGTACCTGGACTTTGATTATTGGATTGCGATTTGTCTGATGACGTCAAGGTACGATGGTGACGCTTGTACGAAATGCTGTGCTGAACTTTATGTATCGCTCGATGCAAACAGGAAACAAAATAGAACACATTGTTAAAAGAGCAGTGGAGTTTTTCTCTCATTTGGACATACTAAACGCGAAAGAAAAGTTGATCTCTATCGGGAGCGAACTGGGATATGATTACGTATTCTGAAAAACTGCCAACGACAATGATAATGTTGTTGAAATGGCGAAGATATTGTCCCAATGTGCCAAAGACAAGAAATCATTAACACAATTTGTCATTGCGGATCCTCAGAATCATATGTCTTCAAGAGTTAGCCCGTGTAAAAAAACCCCGAATGTGTTTAAATTGTAGCTCAAAAAAGCACAATTGCTACCACGCCTCATGCCCATTTAATCAAGCACAGCCGTTTATGCCTCCGGTATCATGATGGGTTATAAGGTGTTATGTTGGAATATGAATGGTAAAGTGCTGGACAAATTGCCATTTCTTAGTGATCTATCCACGAAATACGACCCTATTTGCCTCCAAGAACATTTTCTCACGGAAGCTAGTGTCAACTTACTAAAATTTTCTCTAGATCATCATTATATTATACAGCCAGCAAGCAAATCCGGCAACCACGGACATCCTTCAGGATGGCTTGCTATAATCTTCAATTCTGGTCCCTTCCCCCCTGCCTGTCTCCAGATAAGTGAACACTTCCAGCTTATTAAGTGTGGGGATTTCATTGTAGCTAATGTTTACTTGCCTACTAATTGCAGTAATATTGTTTCGGAGCAAAAGTTCGCTATCGCTTCCAAGAGACTCGGAAAATCAATAAAGAAAGTACTAAGGGACGGCTTACCGTTAGTAATTTTGGGGAACTTTAACTGTAACATTGAAGGCAGCGGCAACTGTCGTGCCCAAGTGCTTCTAAGTTCACTTCCTAATAGATTGAAGCTAGCCACGAAAAACAATCAATATTCTTTTACAAGTGTCTCTCATTCTGTGTCTAACATCGATCACGCTATTAGTTATAATGTTGAGCTACCTACCGTACAGGTGGGACTTGACGGAATGTACTCGGATCATCTGCCCCTGTGTGTCACTATCCCATGTACTGTGAATGCTTACCCGCTGAAACCTAAACCGAAGCTCATGAGTGACTGGAAAAAGGTCTCCCTTGATTTATTCCAACAAAAGTGTGACGAATTCCTCGGAAAAATTAAGGTTCTATTTCATCTGCTCCAGTGGAATGCTGACTTACCTGATAATGAAATAAGACTGCAATTGAACCTACTCTTTGCTAAAATATGCCACGCTTTAAAAATAGCTGAAAGCCCAGCTGTTCCGAGTGTTGAATTGCGCCGTACATCTCGAGTAAAAAGATGGGCCCAAAACTCCGATTTGGTTAATGCAAAGGCTGCGGCCAAGCTTTGGCTGCAGATTTGGCATGAATCTGACAGGCCTAAAAGTGATGCAGTCAATCAAATTCGTATTTTTACTAAGCGGAAATTTGCAAAAGAACTGTGTACACATCGTAGTGCTTTAAAACTTAAAACTGTGTCGAAAATCATGGATAATCCTAATCTGATTTGGAATCTGCGTGCAAAGCCTGCTGAGTACAATAATCTGATTTCTAGCACGATTGGCGAGGAAGAATGGGTTGATTATTTTAGTGCGGAATTTGCAGCCCCAGATGAGTCGAAAAACCAAATGTCTTATGAGCAACTAAGTCCCCTCCATACTGAAGAGTTAAATTATTTTGTTGTGAACAGTAGTCAAGTCCGGGAAGTGTGCAAAATTAAAGAAAAAATCGTCAAGTTGTGCTGATAAAATATGCGCACATCATCTATTGAATGGTAGTCCCCTTTTATTTGAACATCTTGCAATTGCTTACCAGATTATTATGACACATGGTGTTGTACCAGATTTATTTTGCTTAGGATCCATCACGCCTTTACCAAAACAAGGAAAACCCGCAACAGAACCTTCTTCTTACAGACCGATAACTATTTCCTCTGTTTTTTGCAAGCTTTTTGAATTGTTAATAATAGGTTGCACTAGGAAGTGTTGAAAGGCCCCTCCCCACCAGTTTGGTTTCCAGTCAGGAATGGGATGCGCTCACGCATTACATGTTGTAGCCAATCGCGGCTGCTGCGTGCACACCTTGTAAGATGGAAAAATCAAATTGTTCAGGACACGATAATAACTAATTTGTTGGTACGATTTTTAAGACAAAAATACCAAAAAAATCCCAAAGACTCAGAAAAAAATCTTTTATATGTAGATATTATTTTTAATTACAATAAGCAATTTGAAGTGGTATAAACAGCTCATACGAGGTGTGTGCGGCTCCTATTTGCTTTATACGAAGTGTGATAACCGACTTTCTTCGAAAATGTAAAATATACGTGGTGTACACAAGTTCAACGTGGTAAAGAGAAATCTTTACGAGGTGTGCACAAGTTCTTAAGGGTTAAACATCTGTTTACGACGTTTGCCGGGTATAGTAACATTGTAGGCTATAGGCAAAAGATGTAAAATCAGCTATTTTTATTTAAAACTAAATCATTCTGCTATGCTAAGAAAACAAAAATGGTTTACAATCGTAATACATAACTTAACTTTGATACTCTTGTAGAAAGCATGAGTATCTCGTGGCAACACATCCAGCAACCCCATGAGGTCGCTTAACTTACATGGATCAAGGCTAAGGATTCCTTCGTGAAGTAGACGTGTTCGAAGTTTCGATTCTTCAGCAGCCCGTTTTGGCAGAATTATCCATTTGTCCGTGTGTCTGAGCTTGTAATAAACAGATAAATCGGGACTCTATTTATAAGCAAGGGTCATGGTGATAGTCGGGTCGACCTTTTTACATCCAGGTCTATAATCAGGGTAATACTTCAATCCTGTGCAGTCCTTGCATAAAGTATGATTCACCTGTTTTACTCGATAAGGGTAAGGATTGCGCCTTGCATTGTTCATTTCAGATGTATTCATACTTGGAATGTAAACGTCTCTATCTTTACATCGGGTTTCAATCTTCTGATGGACACTGTCACACTCCATTTGAGTGTGCCCTTTTTCCATATACTTCTGCATTGCTGTCACTCCATGTATAGAAGCGAAATGGACAAGTGCATTAGAAAGAATTCCGTTCCTGTTCTGGTATGAACATCGATCGCTCCACATAATAATTGTCTCAGCGTTTGGGTATGACCGTAACAGGTCTTCCAACTTGTCAATAATACATGAAACAAATTCGGATGCATTCAACAGCCCTTCAGTCTCATCCCACACTATATTCAATGCGTCAAAACTTACAAGATCGTAAGAAGTCCAATTATATACAACGACCTTCCGTTTGTAGTAGAGAGACGACGCTTTTATGTTCGGACAAAGCAACGTAGATTCAAGGTCATGAGTTGTCACTACAAGCACCTATGAGCTCCCTTTGGCTTTGTCATTGTCACTGTTTTTCTCAATCCTAGCTTCTTCTTTCTTTAATATGTGTTCAGAATACTCCTCTTCGGCAAGATTCTTCAATTTAAATGCTATGCATCTGTCACACTGGTCCTTCTTTGGCTTGAAAATCCCAATGTCTTTCTCTTTCAATAGTTGTCTAAAACAGTCATAGCTAACAATATCAGCTTTATCTTTCCCCATTTTCTCCCTGTAAACATAACACACCTCTTTAACGGTTCTAAGAGGATACTCAAAGTACTTTTTCTTGTCTCAGGCTCTACAGTAGTGGGATGGGAGCTTTGGAAGATCATTCAAAAACTTCTCTGTACTTTGCTTTCTTTCTGCAAAGCTAAGTGATTTCCTAGAGTCCAATCGAATTGAGGTTTCTGGGTGGTTTGGATCTTATGATGGATGGATGCCGTCCTTCGCTGCCTGTTCAGACCAGTTATTCACTTGCCATTCGCTAATGCCAAACGTACTCAAAACATTTGCTTGCAAACTCTTAGCATCCCTTCTGAGGTTTTCAAATTGTACTTCAGGGTTCCTTTTCTCCTAGAAGGGCCAATATCAGCCTGCTTCAATTTCTCACAATCGTCGTAAGTGACAAATGTAGCTACGTAGACCTTCTTTTGTTCCCAGGACATTTTTTTCCAAAAGCTACCAAAAAAACTGTCTCTCACTTTCAGGAATGAATGAATATTCAAAAACTCTGACCTTCTTAGCATCAACATTACAATGTTTGCATTTAGGGCCAATTTTTCGTTCAGGCATTAAATCTTTAGTAGCTCTCCACTCACCATCTTTCCTGTTCTATACTTTTCTTCCTTCGTATTCCTTCCCTTGGCATCTACTATAATAATTTTTCAATCGGTTTTCCCCTGGCTTTGATCTGTCTTTGTTCCTGCCTTTTCTAGATGATGCAATACTATTTATCACTGAGCTTTCTGTTTCCGCGTCCAAACTATTTTCTGGAATATCTCCTAGACTTCTGTCGTGGACTGATGCGTTTCAACTTTTGTGGGCAGGCATATTTTGTGATAAAATAGAACCACGTATATCTGTTGATTCAGCTAGAGGAGGTTCTCCAGCAACACTTTTGTCTTGATTCATTTGATATTCCTGTTCATTTCTTGAATTCAAATCAGTATATAAAACGGACTGTCCACTTCAGTATTTACTAACTCTGCTTCATTAAAAGCTTCATCAGTTTGCTCTGGCAGCAAAAGATTAACACAAACTTCTGTAAGTAAAGCGCTCTGTAATCTGCTATATGGAAGAAGAGATGTAAGCTCAGCAAAGACCAAAGATTCATCTGCTGTAACCTCACTCTCGCTTCCTTCTTCCCTGACCTCTACTGGTTGAGGGCTGGCTCTGTCACATGCAAATCTGATTAAAGGCACGAGGGATGCAGAATCTTCAAATTGTTCCAGAACTTGAAATGTTTTCAATGAAGAGTTTGCAACCCATTCTGCCACTCTGCTGGAGTATTCTGCAGTCCTTAATTTATTTTCAGGGTTCTGGCCCTGAAAGACTGGAACTGTTTTCAGGGGCGAATTAGTGACCCAAGCTGACATTTGGCCGGAGTGTTCTGGTGTTTCTCGCTTAAATGCTCACCTTTCTCCATCTGAAAATGAAAAAACTCAAAATCCGTTGGTTTAAGAAATTACAAACTGAAAAAGAAGAAAAAAAGGTGTCCATACAAACAGTATAATGGAACACCACTTTCAACAATACATCATCTATACATACTGAGACCCTCTCCTTGATAGGCGTTGCATACTAAGTTCGAGGGTCTGAACTCTTTTCCCAAGGAACCTGTCAGAGGGTTTCAGTATCTGTAGAGGGGTAGCATAATATTAGCAAAACGGATGTTGTAAAACAGAAGAGTCCTAGTTACCAAATAGCAGGGTAATGTAACCTTCACGGGCCTCATAATTGAATTGTCATTAAGTCAAGTGAGATTGAAATCATAATCTCACTTGAATTAATGACGATTCAATTTTGAATTACCGCCATATTAAACAAAACTCCAGCAACGTTTTGAGGGTAGAGATGGAAATCATAATCCTGCTTGACTTAGTACAATTCATTTTGAGTTACTGCCATATTAAATGAAACTCCGAAATCCTTTTGAAAATAGAAAAAATGTTGTGTTCCTGACTTGCTGGAGCCGACTTGGAGAACCTTGCTTGGGTATTAGACGTTCACGCACCATGATTAGGAGACAGGGCATGGTACACAACGTCTAGCACCCTTCTGTTTTCTGTCATGATAAATAGTCTCGCTAAGGAATTTCCCGACAGATGGAAATTTGTGGATGACCTAATGGCTGTTGAAACCTGCTACAGAAACTTAGTAAGCAATCCTATGAGCATCCTCAATGATATTGCAAATGCCGCTGCAGACTTAGACATGAGAGTAAACCCCTCTAAATCTATGATAATGCCAATATGTTTTTTTAAAACCTTACCCCTTGTCCTCAACCCTATCCCTCCAAATATTTCTGTTTCATCCTTTAAATTACTAGGCGTTACAATTTCCTCTAATTTAAAGTGGGATATCTACGTTAAAGATACTGTTCATAGAGCTAATGCATCCATGTCTCTCCTTAAGCTATTGAATAATTTTAATGTCCCCCATCCCCTTTCCCAAGAATCTATATTTCCTTTGTCCACCCACATCTTGAATATGCTTGTCCAGTTTGGCATCCTGGCATCTCACGTGATGAATCAGAAAAAATTGAATCTATTCAAAAAAGAGCCCTGAGAATAATTTATAAAGAAGGTAGGGTACCATACTCGTTCCTTCTAAAAAAAAAGCCAAGCTGGAAACTCTTGAGCACAGTAGAGGAACGTTATGCTTTCGTTTTGCAAAAAATGCAATAATAAACCGTCTCAGGGAAAACATTTTCCCCAAAAAACACTCCCCATCCAGACACCGCCTGCCACGTGCTGTTTCTGAACCCGTTCATATCTTGTCCCCTATCCGTTGCTTGACCTCCAGGTATGACAAAACATTTGTACCCTTTATTATGGATAAAATAAACCGCTAGTTTTCCTTTTTTCTTTTTTTTGGTACTGGTGATACCCAAGTTTATGTTCGTTGGATTTTTTTGTTTCCTCCCCCTTTTTATATGTTATCTTTCAAACCTTTTAAACACTAATTTTATTTCACTCTTTTTTAGTTTTTACCTTTTTCAGTTTCTGACATTTTGCCACTTATTTTTTTGGACTAATGAATGGTTTTGCCATTCTTGTATTGTCGTTTTTGGCATTGGTTTGCCAGTTTTTTAGCTGTTGTGCTTGGTTTTAGTATTTTTAATTTTTTGGTTTTATGACTCCGAAATACGAATTCAGGCCTTCGGGGCTTTTGATAGACATTTTAATATAAATATCTTATCCTACCTAACTTATACGTTGATGCACCATGAAAGAAAACAGCTAGTGTAATGCACTGCTTAAACAGAGGAATTAAGGTAAGTTCATACGAATGGGATTCCCATCATTCCCTATGGGAATTCCTTTCAGGAGCCTTCGTTTGTCTCTTAGATTTTTTCAACTTTTCTCTGCGAACCGAATGGGATTCACGGGAATTTTTAAGCGCAAAATTCAAAATTCAGTAAGACATGTCTAGGATAAATCATCGTTAAAGTACAACCTGATTTATTTTTACCTAACTGATTCCTGAGATTCTAGCCAACTGAAGCTAGCTACAGCAACCGAAAATAATGCCAAGGCTAAGGTTTCTGAGTCACCCATGCTTTCTGAATTTGAAATGCTTGCTTCCTTCCATAAGGGATTGATCGTTCGAACACTTTCCCGTTTTTCCTTTTCGTTTTCCCATTCGTCTGAACTTACCTTTAGTAAGTATCCACACTGGTTTTCAAGAAATTGTAGTGAAATCAGCAATTCAGTGAGAGCTTTTCTTAACTTTTAAATCTATTATCAAACCTTTTGTTTCTTCCTAAGTGCAGCTATCACCATTTTTTTGCCATAATACAAAAGTCCTCTCTCATTCATTGTAAAATCAAAATACCTTCTTGTAAACAATGATGATGCTGAAGAAACTATATGAAAAGATTGCCGGCACAACTCGTATTAAAAGCCACAGAGAAGACTCAACCAAAAGCACACCACGTATAAATTGATGCAGCCAAATAGGCCCAAGTGCACACCTTGTATAAATAATGGTTTATGAAGTCTACCAGCACACAACTCGTATTTACGGATTAAAGTTATCTAAGATATTACGAGGTGTGTTTTTCTTTTTTTGCCACGAAAGTGTTAGAGATAGAGTTTTTTCGTTGTCACCAGACGACGCGGCATGAAAAACTTCATTGGACGCATGTAAAAAGTCATTTTCTGTAAAAATCGACCATACGAGGTGTGCACGCAGCAGCCGCGAAATGTTCTGTTAGACGCACATTTCTAATGAATCGCTGGCTATTGGTGAATACGACGTACACCGCGCATTTGGCTCGGGCATACATGCGCAGATAATGCTAGAGTTACGGAAAAATGGTGTCGACCCAGCTATTTTTCGACCTCTTTATGATCTGTATCGCCAACTAAACGTGTGTTTACGCATTCCTAATGCAGAACCCGCTAGGGAAATCCATGTAAAAAAGGTATTAAACAGGGTGCAATTTCTTCGCCAGGTTTGTTTATTTATAGTATTTCCGAGGCGCAGTCCAAAGTCACTACAAGCTGTATTCTAAGAGGAATAGATGTGACCATGGTTGGATTCTGCTCTACCTCACATTCAACTAGGATCACAGTCTTTCGAGCCTGTGAAGACACTATTATACCTGGGACTGCCCTTCGGTGACACACCGTGATCTACCGGTTCGCTAATCATCACACATATAAGAGCGTAAAATTAGAATTGCGAATGGGGCCACAATTTCATCGAAGAGAAATCTTAATAGTTTTTCGCTGGCTAGAATTTATATTGCTGTCGCGGTGCCACATATATTATATATAACACAATTTTGGAAACTTCTGCGTAAAGAAGATAAATTTAAAATCTATATTTGAAGTTTCTGATGCAAGTTCCACTGAGAACGAGTAATTCGTACCTGATTCCGGCGATACGCAGTAACTGATCCATTTTCTGCAGTTAATCGGTTGCTGGAAAAGTATTGTGCTAAGTTGGAGAGTAGCAGCCATCCTTGGCTTCCTCTACTCTCGTCACTTTGATTGATGTACATGTGCATTTGCTTTGACTCTACCATTAAGTGTATGTTTTTGTTTTCTCTTTTCTGCTGTTTTTTCCATCGATTTCTGTGTTTATGATGGGTGTACAAATAAATTAAATTAAAAATTAAATAGTGGATCGCTTGTATCCTATAAACAAGGATAATTTTGTACTAAGATAATCAAATTAACATAAAAGGACTGCTTCATGGTGGTTAGGGTATTCATTCTTCCAAGCCTGAAAAGAATCAGCTATTTGAGTTGGCAGAAAATATGTTATAGAAACATGACATAACAAAAAAATTTTTTTGTTATGATATTGCAGGTACCTCTCAGTTGATTGAAATGCAATTTCATACTGACTTAATCTTTCGAGGTCTTGATATAACTTCACATTGAATACTTCAAGGTTCTCATATAATTTCAAAGCTGACAATTCTTCTCTTGTTGGACTTCATTGCCTGTACATGCTTCGTTACATCTCAAATGTAAGCGGACACCCAAATCAAAGTTAAAAAGTTGATTAAAATAGGAAACCTCTCAGCCTTGACACCCAGGACAGCAGCCCTGGTTGCCCTGTCCCCTCTGAACAACTATGAATCTAATTTGTTACGTTATGGCAAGATAGTAATTGATGCTTCTTGTCAAAAATATGTTTTATTTCCAATAAAACAAAACAGTATAAAGGGTATAAGCTCCTATTATACAATAAAAATGATGTAGGTATATAATGGAATATTCAAGCAAATCACCCAGCCTACTGTCTACCTGTAAACTGCTTTATAGTTAAAAGGTCCTGGAGTATCAAAAATTCTAGTAACATCAAGAATAGGCTCTGCATAGCCAAGCATTACATCTCAAGTGTAAACAGACACCCAAATCAAAGTTAAAAAGTTGATTAAAACAGGAAACCTCTCAGCCTTGACACCCAGTACATCAGCCCTGGTTGCCCTGTCCCCTCTGAACAACTATGAATCTAATTTGTTACGTTATGGCTAGAGAGTAATTGATGCTGCTTGTCAAAATATGTTTTATTTCCAATACAAAAACAGTATAAAGGGTATAAGCTACTATTATATAATAAAAATGATGTGGATATATAATGGAATATTCAAGCAAATCACCAAGCCTACTGTCTACCTGTAAACTGCTTTATAGTTAAAAGGTCCTGGAGTATCAAAAATTCTAGTAACATCAAGAATAGGCTCTGCATAGCCAAGCTTTTCCACGGCTTCAAATTATTTTTCAAAGAACAGAGCTTTGCTGAATTAGGTCCCAACTTCTCTTTTACCGGAACAATCAAGAAAGTAACACTCTCAGGTCACACATGTTCTGTATTTTGAAAATTTACTGTGAACTTGCTTCCTGACTACTGTTATAAATTGAAGCTCTTTCTCCGTAAAAAATTGGATTTCTGAAAAAATGGACATCCATTAAAAATCCGTCCATTAAAAAATGGGCGGATTTGAAAGCTAAAATTTAATATTTATAGACCAAACATCACATTAGACTTTCAATACTCAGTCTTAGACTTTCAATACATATGAACCATGTTTTCTGACATGAATATTCATCTAGAATTTTACTCAACTTAGGACCTGAGAAGTTACTTTCAAATAGTCATTTCTCTCCAGGATGCTGACTGTTCATTAACTTAAGTCGTTTTTCTGTCGTGCCACAAAAATATTAAATCAAGATTTTTGATCGACAAGCCTTTTCCGTGTGCTGTGTAAACCGATTTTTTCATCAGGAAAGCGTTTCGACGATCCAACAAAAACTTGTCGATGAATAATTGGTGGTCAAAACGACCGAAAAAAGTAATAGTTAGTGATGAATTCTGTTGATGAAAATTGACGGTGTATAGAGGATATTCGTTTTTGAAGCGCCACTCTCGGACAAGACAAGAACTACGCCTTGGCGGCCATTGTGAGGGGTGCTCATAAACATAAGCAAAGGAAGAGAATGGTTTTTCACACAGTTTTCGGTTCTGTGAATAACCTGTGTCTAGTTTGGAAGGTATAGCAGTTGAGGACTTAAGTTTAACAAACTAGAAGAGATTGGAATACCATGGGTGGTTACTATTGTTGTGTGCCCCACTGCAACAGTGAAAGATCATGGCTGTGCCAAAATAATCCAGCAAATAAGGTTTTTTTGAGAGTGCTAGCTGGTAGCTTTTTCAATCCCAACTTATGAGGTTTCAGAGATCCACAAATACACTCCCTGAATTTTGTAACAAAAATATTAATAGGCTATAGAATAAAACTCTACTCAAATATTAGGAATTGTATTTCAGAACTAAAACCAGAGAGAAATAAACTGATAGACTAACTGAAAATTAAGATGAAATACTGTTTTGCCAAAATTTCAATAGGTATAGTTCAGTTGGCAAAGCTTATAAATTAGACTTATAAGTAAGAACAGCATTAACATGGAAGCTTTTCAATGCCTTCCTGGAGTATGTTTTTGGCTCTGGATCCATTTTCCTACCCTAATCCCTTTCAAAAGATAGCAAAAAGTAGCTAAACTAAAATTTTACCCAAATATGTAGATAAACTTATATATTTCCCATATATTATCCCAGTGCTTATCTCTTGTTTCAATTCATGTGTCTGTAAATTGTATCAGCTAGCTAGACTATAACAAAACAAGAACCAGAAAAACAAGTGATGGGTGGTTGAATGCATTGAAAATATATAATTTAAACTGTATATTTACAAATTAACGGGGTTGAGGGCAAAGTATAGCTGGGTTGCATGCAAATTGTGTTAGCTACAATCATTCTGCACGTTACGAAGTAGGCTATGAATTGTTTTCTAAACATTTTTCCTCCTCTAGACGTATACCCTGAATGGTACTACACTACACTTTTGTTGCTATTGTAGGTTACTTAGTTCAGAATAGACCATGCGCAAGACTATTGCAGAGAAAGCATTGTCATGGAGGAGAGAAAGTTCAAAGCTAGGCTAAGTCTATCCTAGCTATCTAGCCATAGGCTTAACCAAGCAATAAAATAACGACCACGAAGAAACTAATCATAATGATTGAACAAATTTGTGAAGCTGAAAACAGTTTTGTGTACTTCATTTAAGCAGAAGATCTATTTTACAAGGTTTAATTACCTTGCTGTAGTATAACCCCAGCCTCTTGGGAGGTGACCTTAGTTCAAATCTGTGAGGGTAAGATGAGGGTGTTTTGCTGCTTGCTATTGCCTTGGTTAAGATGACCAGAATATGGTACCATGACTGAATTAATTCAAAGATACTATTAATCTTATTTGCTCCATTTCTCCTTTATGCTTAATCAAAATTGGGTAATTTTCACAGAGTTGGCAAAGGAGATCCGGTATTTTTAGTTGTTTAAAAGTGGTTCACTTCTGGTCCAGCGTCAGGAACAATCTGGAACAAGAGCACCTGGTACAAGCGCAATCTATGGTAAAGGTGCAGTGTAGCTTCCCCTGTAGTATAGGGTTCAGAGGCCCTACAAATAAAACTGCAATATACAGAAAGAAGTGTGTTGTTTGCATTCTCCTTCTACTGGACAGTATCTGTGCAACTTTACAACCCAATTGACTGAAGAATATACCCTTAGAAATAAGCTGTTTTATCAGGGGGAGCTACACTGCACCTTTACCCTTAAAAAAAAATTACAAACATTTGAATATTTATTTAAGTGCCAAAAAAGGCAAAGGAGTTAAAAAGATGTATCACAGAAAGATCAGCAGGAGTCTTCACAACAATGCCAAGATGTTTTGTGGCAAAAGAAACTGGATTGACTTTCCAGTTTTTAAGTAAATTTGACCCTTACAAATTAAGACTGGGAACCAGTATACCATGAATGTAATGAAAAATTAAATTAAAACTGTGAACCAGTAGGCTATAACATGACTGTATAAACCAATATATCATGAATTTATACGTTTTTGAACCATGGATACTTAGATTCTGCTAGAAGGGTGACAACAATCGGATGGTTTTGGGGTCAGTGCACTTTTAGAACTCCCTCTCAGTCCAGCCAGGTGGACTGAGTTGCCAAACATGCTAGCAAGTTGCTTTGGCCTTGTTGTTTATAGTTTTCAGATATCAGGCAGGAATGGAAAACATGGTAATTGGTTCTATGAAGGTATCTGTCCTATCTTGTAGCAAAGGAGACCTCCCCTAGCCCACAGACAAAATCAAAAGGTTGAAGTACTGTCCATAAATGACTTAGTATTGAAGAGTTGAAGACTAACAGTATTTTCTTTTCCTTTCTAGCAATTTTTTTTGCAGAAGAGCAATATTTCACTCTCTAAGCTGTATTGTGCTTATTTGAATAAATAAAAAAATAAATAAAAAGCTGTTATGAAGATATATTCCCATGTCTGTTTTTTTTTAAGAAATGAGAAAAGCTCCTTTCAAATGTAAGGTTAGAGTCGCGTTACTCAGTTTTACTGCATGCACCAGACATAAACTACAGTTTCTTTTCAAAAGCTCTCTTCAGTTGTCGTGAGAGTGAAACCACTTCAAATTCAGTGAGGTAACAGACATTTTTTAGAGATGTCATTCCACAAATTACTTAGACCCAGAATGGAGGAAACACTGGCTAATCAAGATTAGAAGAGATTTAGGACCGAATTTCAGAATTAGTGGAAATAACACTAGAATATGCACAAAGCACTTTTTATTCACAAACTTTGTCCCTACTATTGTAAAGCATTTTAGATAGATTCTAAGCCAACCATGGGCATATTGCTTTCACAAATGACCTGGTGGAAAACAAATAAAAATGTAAATTTTCTTTTTTTATTATTTCAAGACTAGAGTATCACAAAGCTAAGCATTCACCATGCTTTTTGTATGTTAAGTAAATACTATCCCTGGAGGAGCTTTGTTGATACCTTGTCTTAAATAATACGTTTTAATAAAATATATTGGTTGTGGAAGAGTAGTGAAAATGGAAATCAATCCATTTTGGCTTTTTTTTAATATAATTTTGTTCAAACAAGTGTTTTTCTCTGGCCATTTTGGTGTTCCTGGCTAAGTGGATTTATGGTACTCTTTGTTGGGAATCCCTTGCTCAAGGGACACAGGTTTGATTTCTGGCATTGCCAGTTTATTTGGTTTGGAATTGGGTTCTGTGATCTTACTTTGTAGTCTCAGCCAGAGTTAACCCAGCTCTAAATGGGTACACAGAGAAATCTGGGAAAGGCAAGCAGGAAGGGTGCTCAAAAGCACAGGGTGGCAGGGCCCTAATCCTCCAATCCCTTTTTCTGGCTAAAGGATCGCAAAATCGAGATCAGCACTGCCAGTTTAGATCTTAATGGGCTAGTCCTGCCATACTTACTTCTATATTTGTGTTCACTTTGCGCACATTTTATCTTCATTGATTTTCAAAATAATTTAGACAATCTGCCAACTGTCTCAAAGCACTATTAGTATGAAACAGTTTTACAGGCCAAGCTGACTTTCCATTTATAACAAATGTGTATTGTTGTGTGTAACGTAGATATTTTCAAGTCATAAATTATTGAGAGGTCCCCTGTACAGCTTTATCAACTTTTTGGGCAATAAACTTTTTCAATCACAATAAAATATTTATTTAGGTTCTTTACCAGTAGCTGCGCTTTTTATTGCACTTGGCAATGATTGAAATATATTGTGGTTACTAAAAATTTTGAAAATCTAACTTATTTCACCAGTTTAAGGTTGTTGAAGATGGTGTTGTGGTAAAGCTTTCTAATTTAGT
>JAQQPU010015398.1:0-21285 GCA_029168905.1 Artemia sp. Kazakhstan ARC1039
ATATGTATGTATATATATTCAATGACACATTACACGTAAAGGCATTTAAATTAGTTCAAAACGCATTTGGCTGGATACATTCCCTAAAATCATGTTCCTGAAATATTAAGTGAATTCCCCCTTTTCATACTCATTTACATTACATAAGTTGAAACGAGGTCGTTTAATTAGTTCAAGCGAATTTAAATTAGTTCAAAACGTATTTGGCTGGATGCATTGCCAAAAAAATATGTTCCGAAAATATTAAGTCATGCTTATTGACAATATATAAATTGAAACTAGTTCAATGTCTTATTAACAGACTAGGGGGTAAAAGCTTAGAAAGATACAAATCTTTATAAAATTAATTACTAATCATTATATAGAATTACAATTATTTTCTTGATAAAGTATCATTATGTATTTTTTCTCGCTAAATTATCATGTTTCTGTGTGCTTTGTAATTTTTTCTGTTGGTGATTTCTTTATTTCTCAAAAAATGTTGTGTATATATGGCTTTTGGGCTTTCGAAATACACGATCTTTCAATCTATTTGAACGGAGAAATCTGTAAAGTAATTATATACTAACTATTTAATTATTAGAGTAACTTACTTCAAAAAATTGTTGATCACCATTCTGTCTCTCCGTAATATCAATTATTTATTATTCAGTCATAAAAAAAATTAGAACTGATACAGCTCTGACCGTTGTAACCTATATTTATACACTTGAATTGAAGAAAAATATATTAAAAATAGAATTTCTGTTTCATTGCACTTACCAGTATAGTACGAGCTTTTTTTAGTGACTCCATATGTGGTGCCCAGCTAGGATATGTATATAGCCCAATACTGTAGTAAATATAGCGGTGATAATGGTAGTAATATTAGTAGCAGCTTGTACATATAGCCTTTTGGTCAATTAATCTTCCCCTTTAAGCATAATCTGAAAGTTTCAACTTAATACCCAAATACATTCTTGAGATACGCTCTTTCGGCAATATGCATGCACAATGTGTTTTTGGATTTAGTTCGAATTTCCCCTCAATATTTTAAATGTAGTAGTTTGGTGGTAGTGACAGTAGTAGCATTAATAGTCGTAGTAGTTGTAGCAGTAGTAGCATGCACATATCACCTGTTTGGCCGATTGGCCATCTCCCTTATCATTCCTCAAAACGCCAAATTAGTACACTCATTAATTTCTGAAATAAGCCCTTTTGAAAACCCGTATGTGCATAAAGTATTTTGATTTGGTTCGACACTCCGTTCAACATTCTCTGAAAGGCTGACATGAATACAATTTATCTTTTTGAAAGTAATAATAATCTTTACGGAAAGTCAATAACACATTCAATGTGTAAACAATGAACTAATTGCCTACCTTGGAGCCATCGCCCTGAGGGCTGTGGGGGTTGACATCCCCAAAGTCATAATTTCTCGACCTTTGAACAGTGCAGAAGAAATAGATATCTCAAAAATTTTAATTGATGTTTGTTTTTGGAATTGACAGATGTGGGGGGGGGAGGTTTTAGGTTTGTTGACCTCAAATCACTTTTGACTCTTAATAAAGGTGCTATAGCTTTGAATTTCCAATAAGATACACCATCCAAAGTTTATAAGACCAACCATTCCATGAGAACCTTATATGCCTCCAGGGTATAACTTATAAACTTAGCTCCAGGGATCTGGTGGGTTGTGTCAATCCATGAGGTACTGTTTTATGGTTTTTGGACTATCTTGCACGTGATTGCCATCTCACAATTTTGATCAGATGCATTGGAGAAAAGGGGTGGTCAGGGGAGGGCTCATTGTCCTCCATCACTTTTGACTCTTAAAAAGAAACTAGAACTTGTAATTTCCAACTATAAGAGTCTCCTCTAAAGTTTATACAGCCACATTTCCATAAAAATGTTACATGTCCCCAGAGCATAACTTAAAACCCTTGCCCCAGGCTCTGATCGGTCGTTTTAATGATCTTGTTATACGATATTCATACTATTTTAATAAAATAGATATCTCAAAATTTGTATCGGATGCATTTTGTGAATAGAGGAATTGAGAGGGGGAAGCTTGTTGCCTTTCTATCACTTTGACTCTAAAAATCCACTAAACCCTCTGATTTCCAATCCAGTGATCCCCCTCCAAAGCTTATACTACCACTCTTTCCACAAAAACTTTATATAGTTTTTATATAGGGGGTGGGGGGGGGTTCATCCTCAAATACATAGTTAATGAAGCTTTAATTTCGCTGAACAAAATGGCTATCTTAAAATTTTGATTGGATGTGTATGAGGAAATGGATATGCGTGGGGGGGGCTGGTCACCCTTTAATCCCTCTGGACTGTTAAAAGGGACTAGAACTTTCAATTTCCAATCAAATGAGCCCCTTTTAAAGTTTATACGACCACCATTTTCAGTAAGAACCTTATATGCCCCCAGGGAATAATTTACAACCCTTGCCCTGAGGAAATCGGGCAGCGGGGGGCTGGTCTTCCTCAAAGACATAATTACTGGACCTTTCAACTACGCTGAACTCCGAATTTTGAATGGACGTGTTTGGGGAAATGATGGGCTTGAGGGGGGCTAGTTGCGCTCCGATCACTTTCGACTATCAAAAAGGTCACTAGAACTTCCAATTTCCCATTGAATAAGCCTTTTCGAAGTTTATACGACTACCATGTCTATAAAAACCTTATTTGCCCCCGGAATATATTTTAAAATCCTTGCCCTGAGGGCTGTGGGGGGGGGGGGGGGGTTGTCCTCCTCAATGACATAATTTCCGGGCTTGTCAACTACGTTGAACAAAATGGCTATCTTAAAATTTTGATTGGATGTGTTTGGGGAGATTATGGGTGTGTTTTGGGAAACAATGTGCTTTCTATAGGGAGTTATGTTATCATCAATAAAGTAGTTATTTATGGTAAGTAAAATAAAAAAAGTAGCCAGGGATTCCAACTATCCATCGTCCATCTTGCGTGCTACCGTATGCACCAAAAAGATAGATTTTAGAATTTTTTACTTTCATTTTTTTGGCTTATTCAAAGTATAGAAATCCCCCGATTTTTGGCAGATATAATAGCATGCAAGATGGTTGACAAATTATGCTATACCAGGTATAATTCCTTCCTTTTAGAAGACTAAATATAAAAAAACACAATATTTTTCCAAAAGTAAGATCTACCAAAAATTCAGTTTAAAGTCATTTAGACATTTCCAGATTTCTCAGGGTTCTTTTAGGAATTTTAATTCATAGTTCTGAGTATTTTTAAAAATATGTAAATGACATTAAACTGGATTTTTGGCTCAAGAACAGTGAAATAATTCACCATACAATTTTTTCCAGATACGATAGTATGCAAGATGGATGACTAATTATGCTAGACCGGGTATAATCCCATCTTTTTAGTATGCTAAATATAGTCAAAAGTACAAAATTTGCCAAATCGAGAATAAGTGATTTTTTTCGGAATTTTCTTTCAAATCCTCACCCTCAAAACTGAACCTCAAAACTTGAACAGATATCCAAGCAAGGAAGGAGCAAGTGAAACCAGAATGTGCATTAGAATTTGCATTGTCCCGAATTTTTTTTTTAATGTACCTCTTACCTCATTTTTTTTTTTAAGGACCTCTAAATTATACCAAAACGGTACAATTTTACCGCGTCGGGCAACGCTGGTGTATAAACCTTTAGCGCAATCCTATTCATAGGGGAATTTGGTTTCTCAGTATTACCATTTTAAGCTCTTTGTGGGTTGGGTTTTAAAAGTCCAATACTAAGGCTGTCTAGGAGTGCATAAAACAATATTACGTTGTCTTTTTTTGTGTTTTGTAAAAGAAAATTTTGAGAGCTTTAAACTCACCTAAGTTTAGACTACTGTAAAATTAGAGCCAGAGATAGGATTGTTTGTATTTCAAAAAATCAAACTATCTTAGATTTTCTTTTACAGCTACAAGGATTCCTATTGCTCCTCAACGCTTTGGTGTTCTGCGTTTTCCGATAAGAGGTCAAATATACCGATTTACTTCTCCAGTTAACCGCACAGTAACCTATAAAGACTGGATAACACGAAAACCACAACTTACAACAACTCAGAAGATAAAGCACAGCGGAATAGAAGACATAAACAATATAGCACTAAGCTTGGGATCATTATATGAAAGCTACTCTTCTGTCGCATCTGTTGAAGAAGATTACGAAATCCCTGTTCCCCTATTTGGAAATTTATTGAATAAGCTTCGTAAACCTTCCATACCATCATTTTTCAATTCTAAAACGACAATTTCTTGGAAGAATAAACGTCGAAAGCCAGCCTTTTCAGCCTTTAAGAGGAAAAAACCACCCATAATTAAAGTTAACAATGAATTTCTAACACTGAAAAAAACCAATTCTAATCCAGTGGTTATCGATTTATCAATTAGATGACGGGTTAGAAACTTCTTAGGGACTGTAGAAAGGACTTGTAGAGCCGACTAGACTTATCAAAGGAGTGTTTCATAAGACCTATTGCAATTAATTTTAGAAATCCCAATAGTGTCCTAAAGTTCTCATTGTGCTTGAGGTCAAGATAACTAATAAAAAAAAGAGACATTCCTCTCCTATATTTCAATGTTAAGAAGTGTGCATTAAATCCGTTGGCGCATTTCGCGATGTATTTTCGTTAGTCAATTTCATTACTGCTCAATTTTGGAGAAATGTGTAGCCCATCCTTAAAAACAGGGTTGACTAATGCTTCGGTCTAACTAATGCTGACTGGCAAATCTAGACAGCCAAGGAATTGTAGTTTTGGGAAGGATGATTAACCCCTCATTTTTATAAACTGATTTGTTCTTTTGTGAGAAATATTAAGCCAGGAATATAGTTTTTGAGTCAAAAAAATTTTTTTTACTATCAAACTATCTTTTTCTCTGTAGTAATAAGTTTATTATAGCGCAATTTATTAAAAAAGATGTAAAAAAAAGTTAGCACACTTTCTTACACGGCTTAATCTTACTTTAATGGATTTTTTGGAGGCGCAAATAGATTTAACAAGGTCTTATTTGGCTAAAAAAAAAAATTACCTTGTATTTTACAGCACAAAAAGTTATCAAACAGAATTCATTTTTATTAATGTTGGTGGTTAAAGGCTGATTTGTGTGAAATTAGTTTAGTGTTCCCTAAACCACGTTAGTCAGATTGAATTCAATAAGTTTTTTCCTGTTATCCCATTGACTAAATTTAATGACGATGAACACAGCTGAGATAGAATAGGAGTGACGAAGATTAGAAGACAAATATATTTTTCATTATCGATGTTTTTCAAATGTATTATTAGCAAAATATACTCATATTTTTTTAATCCAGTATTGATTTAAACTGATTTTGATTTTGATTTTCGACTTAAGGAAATTCAGTACCTATCTCGGTGTTAAGATTCGTAATAAGATACAATAGGTTAAGTCCAAAAGGATACATAATAATTGTTTATTTTATTCTACTAATAACACTAAGCGTCAAATTTTGCTAAACAAAAGTCTGTGTTTCTGAGATAGTAATTTATAATTTTATTACACATTGGTTTTGCAAATTTTTTAAGTCTAATAATATTGTTTATATCAAAAAATTGATTCTAAGTTCCTTTTAACCAACTTTTTATTGGCTTTATGTGTTTTAGAATGAAATACAGCTCCTATGATTGAGGTTCTTCAGTATCTTTCTAATGAAGCTTTGTGTACTCGCTTTTAACTAAACACTGGCTTCAAAAATTTTCTAAAGAAACTTTTTTTTTAATTATGGAACTTGGCAAAATTGTAGTACTTAGAAAAGAATTTAACAAGAAGATTTCTATCTATTTTAAGATAGAAATCTAAGATAGAGGGCACAAATCTATTATTCCAAATTCAATAATATAAGAAATTTTATATTGCTCGCACTTGCCTTGCCATGTAGGTGTCAAAGCAAGCTGACCCTAGAATACCAGTCATACTAACCAAAACATCTTCTTTGGCCTTTTTATGCGACCTTATTGATCTCCTCTATGGCCGTCCACTAAATATTGTGTCTGAATAAACAATTACAAAGAGTCTTAACTCCAATCTTATACATATAGATCACCAAATGCAAGGAAACTCAAATAATGGCCTAATGGTCTAATCTACATTCCGACTACTGCAACAAACAGCACATTGCAGCACCAAGCCACCTGCAGCACCAACACAGCTGAACCCGCTCTTCCTCCCCCTTGGTCTATTCAAAGATTGACTCTTTGTCACCTCTTGTTATTACCGTTACCTTTAATCTTTGCTTTTGACACCTTCCTATTCAATTTGGGGGCCACCTTATTGTTTGGCCCCACGTGGACAGGGATGCCACCTGCTCTTGTCCATGGTGTGCTATTTTTTCTCAAAAGAGGGTCCTACACTATTTCTTTCTACATATGGTTTTTGCATATTCCTGCTTGGAATTGCTCAATTACCTTTTATGCTAAGTTCAGATACATGGCATTTTGAGGAGATTCTGTAAGGCTGTGATTACATTATGTGTAAAACAATTCAACTTTTCGCGTGGAAGCGGTTACTCGCAGACCCTGCCTATTTTCATGTGGACCGAACAAATAGTCGTTATATTTTCAATTTGAAATATGGGTGAATTATGTTATGTTTTAAACAGAGTCTTGACTTTATTATCTGCAGCAAGAAGTATTTAAATTCATTGCTGAATAAGTGATTGTTCTGAAAATTCATGTATTTTTCACAGCTAGACTTTTTGAGGACTTCTTTAAAGGGCAAGAGAATTTTTGAATTGAACTTTTTCAAGAAGAATTTGGTTTCAACAGAATTATTAGAAAATTATTACATCATTAAGGTTCAATATGGCTAAGTTTCAAAGACTCAAAGCTTATCAAATTGCAGTTGCACTGCATTACAAACTGCATAAAATATGAGAGTATTTAAGGCCCGTTTTGATAAGTCTTCATCTTTCAGTGAAAAGAACTTAGTGAAATGTGGTCATTTTCAGAAACAAAAACTTGCAAGGCTAGTCGTTTTTCTAGCAGAAAAACGAAAGAAAAATATACTTGGATTTAAGCAGTTCATAAAGCTTGTGGTCGAAAGCAGGACTGTTATTTGACTCATCAAGCAGAACAATTTAGTAAATAGGCCTTAAGGATGCCCAGTGCTTTCTTGTTCAAATCATTGGTTTATTGAAAAGATTAATTTTAACTAGACTAGTTTAACTAACAGCAGATCCTCACCTCCTGGAATTTCTGGACTCAGAGTTTGGAAATTCTTCGTTGACGTTTTCTCTTGGTTGACGTGTAATCTGAATAACTGCATGTATACTGGTAAACTGTTGCATTTGCTAACCTGTCAAGGTTTCATCTAAACCTGTTGGATGAAGATTTTCTGGTATGTTCTTTGACCAGTTAGTTAGATCAGGAATTTGACTAAGTTTTGTTTTATTCCAGTGCTGTAAATCCCTTATATATTTTTTCAGTCCAGTTAGAGCGCATCTGACCTCTTTAAGAGACAAAAGAGCGTAAAAAAAAGTAATTTTACTGGTTAAAAAAAGAATACTTTAATTATTTTTTTTATCACAGTAGTTTAAAAAAGGTTAGAAAGGCTTGACTTTATTTTCACTTAATCAATGGCAGACGCTGACATTCCGGCCCGACAAAAAACTGCACCATCCATTGCTTAGCTAAAATAAAAAGACTGGAAAGAAAATCAGTTGTCAAATCAAAAGGTAGACATGGACTCAATTTTCAATCTCATTGAAAAAGCGAGTGAGCAAGAAAATTAAGTTGAAAGACTTATTATTAGCAAATATGGTCCTGAAAGGCACTGACAGTCAGAAACAAACAATTTTTTAAGTCTTAACTAAAGCTTGGGAATACCATCTGTTGGGAGGGAATTCACAAAATGGAGAAATAACCTCTCTGTTTGAAGATAAACAAAGGGTATATACATAGGCTATCTCTCTATTTCATAATCTTCTATAATTCTGTGTGGCAAACAGCATTTTATCATATCGCACTCTGAATTTTTTGTGAAGACTTAAAAATTGTGGCTGGTGATTGGGCACTGACCTAAAGCGTCTTGTATATGAATTTGCCTATACACTTTGCTTAGATGCTCTTGTATCAGACATTTTTTTGCCCTTCCTTTAAGTACTTCGACCAACCAATCTCGGTTAATATGCAAATTAACAACACCTGATAAAAGGAACGGGTTTCTTAGTGTATACATTTCAGTCAATTGGGCTATAAGTTTGCAGATATACTGCCTAGAAGAAGCAGGACAAGAACAACGCACTTGTTACTGTAGGCTATATCCTGGTTCTATTGGGCACAATCCCTGCACCCTATACTGCAGGAGTAGCTAATCTACAGCTTTTCTCAAACCTTATATTCTTAGAGAAAGTCTCACCAGTCTTCACCCAAAATTCCACCTCCATCTATTGAATTGAAACTGTGTGAAAAAATTATACACTTTAATCATAATTTGAACCAAGCATCGAGTCGCTTCAATCAGAGCTTATTTTCCCTTTTAATAAAAAGTATCAAAATAAAAAGCTCATCAGAACACCCACTCCTCTCCCAATCTTGCTATATTTCCTTGCTAGCTGATTTTGGTCGTAATTTTTTTTCAGGAAATTGTAGCAATAGAGCGCCACATTTTTTCAGATACTCCAAAATACTGCTAAGTTGTGCCCTGTTCATGCTATGGTGCTACGTAGGCAAAAATAGTGCTACGCTTAGCAATATGGTGGTACAGGTTGTAACCCTGCAGACTGATGGAAAAAAAGCACATTCTTTTGCAATCTTCCAGACTTCATCTTCAACATATGACCTAGCCTTCTTATCCTTTCATTTTTTTTTTATAGCCGCAGAAAGTGCGATAGACCTACATTTGTCACAAAGCCTGTTTTTGTAGATAGGAGCTTAAAACTTCTACAGTAGGATTCTCTTATACGCTGAAGTTGATGGTGTGATTTTCATTAAAGTTCTATGACTTTTAAGGGTTGTTTCTTCCTTTTTTCGAAAATAAGGCAAATTTTCTTCATATCAACATATTTAGGCAAATCAACTAATTCACTAAGTTATTTGCCAATCACATTAAGGCAAATCAACATATTTTATATGTAGCAGTAAAACAGGTATTCAAAACTTTCTCTATCTAACTGTTTGTTTTTTTTGTTTTTTTTTTTGAAAATTTTAAACATATCTTTCTTAGCCATTCCAATCACCTACGTTTCAGACTCATATCAAAGCAATATTCTTATTTATGTTTCCTAATCCTAGTCCATGGGCTTACTTTCCTATTCTTTCAAATGTTTTGTTCTACTATAAAAAAAATGTGTCGCATCCTGGCTATTTGATTTTGTACACATTCACTGCAACCATCATCTTTACTTATAACATTATCTATGTGAGTGAAGCTATCAACTTGGTCGATTTTCTCGATACCTAATATTTACCTTTTCATCTCATTTATTCCTAGTCAATGGGACTTAGTTTTCTTAACAGTAATTTTCAAAGCCATTTTTGCTTCATTCATTCATTTTGCTTACATTTTCAGCTAGGAGACTCAAATTATTTGTATAACCAAAATTTTTAAGACTTTTACTTTAAAATTTGGTACCATTTGATTTAGAAGTTACATAATCTAAGTTACAGAGAAATTAACACCAAAATTCCGCATGAAAATCACAATGTTTTTCCAGAATAGAAAAAGTCAGGACGGAAATTTTTTCAAATATTCCACTGCTTAACTTTCTATGAAGATACCTTCCCAGCTAATAGCTTTAGAAATGGTTTCAGGCCAAACAAGAATCATACTTTTACTTTGTCAATCAGTCTGTTGAAATGCATTCCTTTTTCATTTGAAAAAAGTGAACGTTTTGACGAGAGAATCCAAATGAGCTTTTGTGTGATTTTCTATTTTTTCTAAAAAATCACAAATAGCTAGTAAAAATGCAAAAAAGCACACATAAATCAAAATATAAATTAAAGTTATCTCAGGAGCCCGAGCATCATTTTTGAAAAGCCAAATAGAAAAGCTTATACAAAGTAAGCACCAGTCAGGATAAAACTCTGAAGAATCAGCACAAATTAAGGGACAAAACAATTTTGTGAGGAAGATAAAATCAAGGTGGATGTTGAGACGATTGTAAAAATAACCTTTTAGCATTGCCGAGGCTATTAACCAGCCAGCTGAAGAAAATAAAAATTCTACCAGCAAACTAGTAAAATTCACCTGGAGTTAAATTAAATTTTTCATAAGATTGAAGCTCAAACCCCATCTTAAAACGTCAAACATCCTTAGTGGACTAGTTGGATTCATTAACCAGGAGCTCAACCTACACCTTTGAAGGGTTAGTTTTTTTTTAAGTTTTTTTTTTTATACTCCATGAGTTTGAATCATCTACATTTGGCATCAAAGTAGTTTTGTATTAATTTTAAAAAATGGCTAGAATTCTTTCGTAAATTTATGAAGCTCATATTCAGAAGGGGTACCTTTTGGGTTTTTACTCCCATAAAAACCATGGTTGTTTATTGGTATGCTACATGTTGCTTCACTTATCTATTTCTGCTAGATTTTTATCCCTTTGCCTCCTGTGAAGCCTCAATCACACCCTGAGTAAAAAGTTTTCAAAGAAGCAAGCCATATGAGAAATAAAAAGCTGTAGAAAAAGCTATATCATACTATGTAGGCTATAAGCTAGCTAGCAAAGCACTATGCTATTTAAGTTTAACCAGTTTGTGGTAATTTATTCGGTGCTATGTGAGATTTGTAATAAAATGATAATCAGCCTTTGGCACCCGAGACTAAGCATTCCAGATTGATTGCTTCAATCTATATTTTAATTTATTGTTCGATATGCGGGTACTTTTGTCGTTTTTACAGAATGCCTCCTTCCAGAGATATCTAAAAAGTGAATAAAGAAAAAAATGAATTGCAGTATTTTAATCCCCCGATAAAGAAAAAGCGATCTCTGTTCAAGAAACCAAACTTTATAAACTGTTTCAATCGCAATATTTTTCCAGATGTTTTCTGATGATTATTTCTATACTGTTCAATAAAATGTTAAATTAGAACAGCAAAGTTCACGCAAAGTGTTTGTACGCTTAATCTTCTAAATTCTAATTTATCTGCAAAGGCTACACTTGTCTATTAGCCACTTGCTACAAACACACGTTTTTTCTAAATATGACAGAATTTTATGCCTATGCAGCAGAATATTTATGGATTGACGGGATTGTAACAGAATTAAAGAAAGTAATAAAAGTCTTAGAACGATGGAGAACCAAATGAAGGAAACGTTTTATTATATGGACTCGATAGTAATAGCTCGTATTTTTACAGCTGGTTGAACTTCAAGAGGAAAAGCTTTCACTTTAAAAAAGATGGCGGTATTGTTGCAGGCAATTGTTGCACGCATTGTTGCATTGTTTATGCACCTTCCAAAATCTGCGTGCTTGACTTTGTCAAGCCGTAACGTAAACAAATTTAATTATCAATGTAAAATTGTTTTTATTTTCTCAGCAATAAATAACTTAATGATCAGAAACAAGTTTATATTTCTACCTATCTTATGTAAACCAGTGCTGATCTTCTTTGTCAGCATAAAATCACTGGAAGGGTCAGTTAAAAACATCACGTCTAATTTTATATAATCAAACAGTTCGTGATAACGAACTGTAAGTAAGGAGCAACCCGGCTCAATAATAACCGAAACTCTAAAAAACGGAATATTGATACCAATAGATACATGAAAAGAATGAAATTTTTATGCTGATTTCAAATATATAAGTTTCATGAAGTTTAGTCGTACCCATCCAAACTTACGTGCCTGAGAAAATTTGCCTTATTTTCGAAAAAATGAAGAAACAACCCTTAAAAGTCACAGAACTGTAATGAAAATCACACCATCAGGTTCAGCGTATCAGAGAATCCTACTGTAGAAGTTTTAAGCTCCTATTTACAAAAATGTGGAATTTTGCATTTTTTGCCAGAAGAAATCACGGATGCGTGTTTATTTGTTGCTTTTTTTTCCAGGGGGATCGTATCGATCCAGTAGTCCTAGAATATCGTAAGAGGGCTCATTTGAACGGAAATTAAAAGTTCTAGTGCCCTTTTTAAGTGACCAAAAATGGGAGGGAAACTTGGCCCTCTCCCACGCTCCTTTTTTCCCGAAGTCACCCAATTTAAATTTTGAGATAGTCATTTTGTTCAGCATAGTCGAAAATCAAATAAATATGTCTTTTAGGATGACTTAATCCCCCACAGTTCCCAGTGGAAGGGCTTTAAGTTATGAACTTTGCCCATTGTTTACATATACTATTGGTTTTGGTTTATTGGAAAGCCATTTAGCATAAGAAAAGTAAAATTAATATGCAAATTTTGTTTTACTTATTCAATGAGGGTGAGCCAAAATAAAAGCTGCATTAACTAAAAAACGATCAGAAATTAAAAAAAAACAAGTTTTTTTTAACTGAAAGTAAGGAGCCACATTAAAACTTAAAACGAACAGTAATTATTCCGTATATGAAAGGGGTTGTCCCCACATCAACGCCTCGGTCGTTACGCTAAAGTTTTTTATTGTTTTAAAAAATAAAGTTGTAAGACAGAGTCAAACTTTAGCGTAAAGAGCGAGGCGTTGAGGAGGGGACAGCTCCTTTCATATACAGAATAATTTCTGTTCGTTTTAAGTTTTAATGTAGCTCTTTACTTTCAGTTAAAAAAAACTTGTTTGTTTTTATTTAATAGCTACTCTAAGGAGTACTTCTCTTGGCAAATGACATTAATAAATATGAAAAAAGCCTATTTGTCATAATACAGGCTATTATTTCTTTAAGATAAATATTGTACAGTACCACCGTAGTTTTCTATTACTGCAGTAAGGTATTGCCTTAGTCAAATAAAACCGCATTATTTCTTCACGAGATGCTAGATCGTATAGAGCTCAAATTTACATGTTCTCGTCGTTGGTATCCTTAGGGTACCTTAGAAGTGACTTCAATTAAATAATAAGGGGATTATGAGATGGGGTTTTGATTTGAATTTTAAGGGGAGAGGAAAGGTACCAAAAAACATACAACTCACTGGTATAATAAACCAATGTTTGGATAACACGGTTCCAAAAATCTTGCCTGTATTGATAATTACACTACATTTTCAAGAATCAGGATAATGATTACTTAAATCAACTCTAAAATATTCTTAAAAGATTACTTAAATGAAGTCGTAAAAATACGAGCTAAAAATGGAATTAGCCCAAACGAAAATGGGTTATTATTAGTAGCTATGCGGCTTACCCCTTGTAAAAAATCACAACAGCCTTACTTTGTCAATATAATTCAACTAAAGGATAAATTGGAACATCTGGCGTCGTAATGTAACATTTCAAATAAACTTGAGTGCTTCTTCTGGTAATAAAATTAACAAAATATGGAAGAACAAAGTCAAGTAGTATTATGCAAGGTTTTTTTCTTATTACCGATCTTTTGTCATACCAGCTTACGATCCTACTTTCAGGGGTGGCTCGAAGAAACCAGGCCAGGGGGAGGGGGTGAGATACCTTCATGCGAATGACTCCTAGATCACACTACATGATTCGTGAGATTTTATTATACACTAGTCCTCTATCATTTATACTTATCAACGGAGACAAACAAGAAACCAAAACGGAATACTTCATGTTTAAATGCGTAACTAACAGCAGCTTTATTTGTATTCGCCTCTTTTTCAAAGTGACCACTGCTGGACACAATCTTGTTTAAGTCAATGGCATCGGTGAGGTGTTTTATATTCACCAGAAACATGAGGGATCTAGTCGAGAATCAACCATGGCAGTTCTCAGCAAATTCGTAACAAACTTTAGCTTGCTAAATATTCTTTCAGATGCAGCAACTGCAACAGGGGCTGGCGCAGCCAATTTGCAAAGAAGATTAGCCTACTCAAGCTTAGATTGCCGGTGATTTTCTTCACGTAGGACTTCTCTAAAGCAAGTAGCGCCATGACAAAACTGAAACAGAACTTCAAGCTCTACTTTAAAAGCAGTAGAACCTGGAGTTCTTTCTTGGTTTGTAAAAACGTTGTCACTAGGACAATATCTACAACTGAAACCCTTTTTTTTTAAAGAAGGCTAAAGTAAATAGCAAAATGGCTGAAAATTGACAAGGCAAGTTCTGAGATTATCTTCCATTATTGTAGTCAATCTTTCGAGCAGGATTCTAAAATGTTGTCTATAGAACTCATATATCGATATCTCGGCTTGACTCAGAGCTTGGCTGTCAAAACCAGATGGTTCAAGTCGCCGACTTGAACCATCTGGTACTAGGGGCCGACCACCGCCGACTTGGGGGTGGAGGATGGTACTAGGGGCCAACCCTCCTGTGCTTTCGCACACCCTTCCTGTTTACCTTCCCCAGATTTCTCCAGGTACCCATTTAAAGCTGGGTGGACTCTGACTAAGCTTACAGAGTCACGCCACTGACCCCCGTCCCAAACCAAATAATTGATTACACTAGGATTTGAACCCTCCCCCTCTCGGACAAGGAATCCTATATCCAGCGCACCAATCCAGTCGGCTATGATTGGGGCTTAAAACAAAGTAATTACGGCTTTTATGGTTTAAGCTCTTCCAGTTCACTGGGTCCGTGATAACTTTCGGAGATTCAGGCTATTTTTAATCGAAGAGTTTTTCTTGAAGGGTGGCAAAATGCCTTGTAGATGAAAAGGAAAAACATAAACTTTACCAAGGATCTTAATAAGCTTGACTATTATTAGAGATGAATTTCAACTATGTTCTATAGCATTTTTTAGTCTGTGGGCCTGGCAGGGAATATAAGGCACACGACAATCAAAAATTTCATTTATTCTCTGTTGGTGAAAGATTGCCCTCTTTTTAGGGCTAGAAACTAAGTCTGGTTGTTGCTCTAAGCAGGCTCTGGGTAAACTTCTCCCTCTAAAAGCCCCTTCTGAACGTATTAAATTATATTTATAAATTTGTTTACCCAGAGTTCTTACAGGAACAATCAATCAATTGGTACCGTAATAGACTGAGGCGATTTAGTTCTTTCGTACTCAAGATTCGGTGAAAACTTGATTTTATTATTAAATTTGATAAAAAGATTAGAAGACGTTGAAATTCCAGTTATTATATAAACCCTTTCCAATAGTTCTCTTCAGATTTGGTTAATCTAATATGGTGTGTGTGTTTGTTGTTCCAAGGAGGTCGTTTCTATCGTCCAATCGTTGTCACCAAGACAAAAAGGGTTTATTTTAAGCCTAGGGCTACTGAATATTTCTAATTAAATAAATTACACTTGAATAGCTAGTTAAGGTTTGGGTCCTGTGGTTTTAGAATCTTTTAGTCCAAATTATCAAATCAGGTACATTCTACTAATTAGTTTAGAAATGGGAATACTACTATTACGAGTTTTATTTGATTAGCCAAAGTATTTCAAATGGTATACGGGAAAGTAAATCAAAGGCTTCTAAGGTGAGCCAAAACTCGGAATAACCACACTCGATTAGACACAAATTTATCAGTTTAACCCAAAACAAGGTATTTTCTAATCATTTCCTGTAAAAAGATTCAGTGTTCCTTGGACCTCAGATAAATTTTAACTTCAACAGGGAAAATCCTTGATTGAATTTCCCTAGACCGGAAAGATCTTAAACTCTTTGCCTGTCTAATAATACTCCCCTTTCCTTAGCCTCTCTGTATAACATCAAGACCACCTGGCTGTATCTACGGGCGGGAAAGGATTAGGTAGGTAAAAGAACGAGCAAAAGGGGATAGGGCTCTCCTCAGGATTCAGACCGCTGTATAACGTTAGAAAATCCACGTAGGAGGTAAGGACAACTAGAGTCCAGAGAATTCCAATTTTTGTGTGTGACTTATTTAATAAACGCTGTGTAAGCTCCACGAAACACAAACCGGGGAAAAGACATACAACTCTTAAGGGTTTCACTGCTTGTTGTGGGTTTGTCCACCCTAAACCTCAGGTTATTCTAAGCTTATTCCACCAATTTTATGCTGCTGGGAAGAAACTCACTTGAGTTCTTAAATTTAATTAGTCTTTGATTATTTTATACTCTAATAATGTTGGTTCTTAGACAGACCTAGCCTTAACAAAAAAAAGAATAAGGAAGAAATTATAAGACCCGCAACCGAAAGAAGTAAAATCTAAAAAGAATCATTAGTTATTAACAAGGGTGATAACAAACTCCTGCTGTGATCAGAATGTCCCTTAGTCAATCAGAATAAATCCAAAACTATCTTAAATTATTCGAGAGACTGGAATTCGAAGGATTTAATCACAGTTCATATAATTATCCAGTAAGCTTATCGCAGATCATTTCTGGTCTTCGTTCCCGGTGCGAACAAAAAGCTCCTCCCACTTCTTTCTGCATTAGCGGGTTAGTCTGTTTCCGATTGTTTCCAACAAAGTGCATTATTCGTAATAGCGGGTTACTACTTGTTTCCGATTAGATCACAGTCTGACTTGTCTACCCGTGAAAAGATCTGATGCCACCTATGTTTCTATCTGCAAAAACGTTCTCTGGAGCACTCGCACCTTGGTCCGGGTTTTTATAATGGGTGAGATAGGGAAAGATCATACTGGATAATTATATAAACTGTGTATTTAATAGACAACTTAATTCAACACATATGATTTTCCGGCTTAGACAAAGTGACAAGAGGTTTTACAGTTTAACAATTTTATCTGAGCATTACATTCAAAGAAATTTAGACATACAGGTGGTTGCTATTACCTTACCTAAATAGAAGCTTACCTACCAAGTTCGTTCATCTCTAACCTGGTCTCAAGACAGAACAACCTCTTGGAACTCTTAGACCCTAGCTTTTTATTTACCTAGAGCTGTTTTAGCTCTTAATTATCATTTGTTCGAGACTAGTTTTTGCCTCGGCCCTTCTATAAATTTGGGCCAATCACAGCCTTCTGCTCAAATAGTCGTTCTTTCATTCTTAGTTTGTTTAAAGAAACATGTTATGCGTCGTAATTTTACTTTTTGCTTATAGTAATATATCCTGTGATTTATTGAGGAGTCAACAATTGCTCAAACTTGAAACAAAGACGGTTATCTCAGATTTTATGGCTAGGTGATTTATGGTGGACAAACTGAACGGAAAATTATGCTATGTAAAACAGTGAGTTTTATCTCTACTTTATTGGACTAAGAATGACTTGAAATTTGTTTACTGAAGTTACGCAAATTTAAGGTTTTCTTATAATTACAAAAATTACACACAATAAGGCTTTCTCACACTGGGCTCCATTAAATTGACCGGACGTCGCACTTGCACAGTCATAAGACTGGAAAACTAGTCTATCCAGAGGAATTCCTCTCCTTTACAATGATCCTATTATACTTTTTTTCATACCCTGCCCAGGTTTGTTATTAGCCTGTCTAACATACAATAGTCTCCTTCCAGGTGTCACTTTCGAGTTGATATTGCGGATTACGACCGCAAGCTTATCAGGATGTGAATCATTGGGTTTCGTATGCGCCATCAAAGAATAAAATTCTGAATCCAAGACTTGGTCAAGGACCCTCTTCCTGACTTCTGCTGAAAGAAGGTCAATGAACTCTGCGTAAATAGGTAAATTTGTATGGTCTACATCGGATATCAAGAGCTGTCACATATCTCGCTAGAAGTTGAACAATTTGAACAAAGTTGCCGTTTTGTTCTTCGGTTCTCTTAAAGCAAATGTTCTATCTTGTCAGGGTTCTTGCAACGTCCAAAAATTTTGCTATTATTTTTCTGTTTCTTTCTTCACCGTTCGTTTGCTGCAAAGCATTAGTTCGAGTGCTTATATCAAATAGGAAATCCCCGTGACTCATGTTATAGACTAAGTAACAAAAAAAGGAAAAAGCTGCTTTTTGTAACTCAGAAGAGAAATGATTTGCCAATTTTCCTTTCTTCACCTTTACTTGGCTCTTCATTTTTGCCATTGTCGCACACCGCCTTCCACCCAAGCTTTTCTGGATCGGTTGCACCTGGGACCATTTTAGAAAACGAAACACACGAATCAGAAGGCAGTATCTTTTTCGTTATTGTATTCTAAGAACTGAAAATCCTCATACCATCCCCGATTAAAACGCCACTGCTTCATTTCTTATATTGAAGGATCAATTGGGAATACACCCAGCTTTGGCTGATTAGTACCATATGAAACAGGCTGCTTCCTTAGTTTTTTGCTAGAGATTGGCGACCTTATTCCGGGACCCTTTTGAATTATACTTTCAAAAACGTCACTGCAACTTTCAGCAAAAACTCCACTAATTGTTGAAATATTACGAAGCTCTTCAATGCAATCTACTGTTAACTTCTTACATATCTCAAACATAGAAGATGATGTAAATTGTATATCCACCTAGATAGCACTTAAATTCAACGTAAAATTTTTCCACACAGTCTTAACAATGCCATTTGGATCAGCCATTAATGATATAATGTATTCCAGCTTGGTAGCACATATAAAAATCTTTTTTTGGTCTTTGATTGGTGAACGTCTTGCCCTATATTTGACTCCTTCTCATCATTTGTGCTGATCGATGGCGTGACATCTAAGGATACCATAAGAGCCGGTGGCACACATTTGGAATAATTTCTTATCTAAATCTGTTCTTTATAAGTTTTAACAATGCTCATTACTTTTTTTTCAGGCAAAAAATTACCCTTCGCCTTGAAAGAGCTATTCCAGTGTCTTCAAAGGCACTACTATCCTGGGAAAAAGAATTCTGGGTACTCTGCCAAATCTTGGTTGTTCTTTTCAAGCACCAAATCAGTCTCAACCTTTTATGTTATTCGAGTTTTTCTCATTGTCCTATATTAACTTGCTATAAAAGGGTCTTGTGGGGCTCCTTTTCTTTAAATTCTAAATACTTTTCAATTGTGTTTAGAAATTTCTTTCTAAACACATTCTTTCATAAATTTCTTTCATTTCCACTAGTAGTCAAAGTTTAACCCAAACTTCATGCTCGAAACCTTGTCTCTTGCTTATGGTTTGCTTATATTATAAAGTCAGGCTTCAGTTGAATTTTCTCAAACTACTGAACCATCAGACAGAAATAAATCATATACCAGCATAAACAGACTTTTAAGCCGAGTTGCTAGGCTACCAGTCCAGTCTCTTTAAACCTGGTTTAATTTAAACGACTCTGTTTAAGTCTGAAATTATCAAAAATAAGAATTAAACGATAAAATAAAACGACTCTATTCTATTTGCATTTAAATTCTGAATTCAGTGTCTATGAATGAAGCTAAGCAGGGATAAAATCAACCATTTCTCAACTGAGAAGTCTTAAAATCCCAAAGCCTTTTCAGGAGAAGGAAAACACAACTTATACCGTCTCAGAATTGAGCACCTGGGGCCTCAATGAAGTCAAAATAAATGACTTCCCAAAAACCAATGGGGGTGATTCACCCCCTCCTTTTCCCTCCTTCTATACACCATGCCTACTCGGATTTAAGTAATAGTACTTAATAGTGTATAGTAAATGTCTTTTCCAACTAGAGGTTAGATGGTACTGAATTCAATTGCTTTACTTCATCTCTATATTTAGAAAATTAAATAAAAAAAAAAGTTTTTTTAACTGAAAGTAAGGAACGACGTTAATACTTATAACGAACAGAAATTATTCCGTATATGAAAGGGGCTGTCCCCTCCTCATCGCCTCGCTCTTTACGCTAAAGTTTTTTATTGTTTAAAAAAAATAGAGTTGTGAGAAAGTCAAACTTTAGCGTAAAGAGCGAGGCGTTGAGGAGGGGACAACCCCTTTCATATACGGAATAATTTCTGTTCGTTTGAAGTTTTAACGTTGTTCCTTACTTTCAGTTAAATAACTTGTTTTTTTATTTAATTTTTGAACGTTTTTGAATTAATACAGGTTTTGATTTTGGCTCACCGTACATGAATAATTACAACAAAAGTTTCATATTAATTTTACTTTTATTTGCTTAAATGGCTTTCTATAAATGTTGTTTAATTTTATTTACGAACGTTTTTATTAGTAATAAATATACGTAACTTACGAATTAACTTACGCTACGAACTTATATTTTCATATATTTTTATACATATATTAGGGGGTTCGCCCCTTAGTCAATACCTTGCTCTTTAAGCTAAAGTTCGAATTTTGTTCAAATTCTTTAAAAATGACCCCTTAATCACAAAGGCCGTTAATATGAATAAATAGCTCTAAAAAGTACTAAAAAAATTTTGGCTTAAAGAGCGAGGTATAGACTAGAGGGTAAACCCAATCATATACGTAATATTTTCTGTTCGTTTTAATTTTTGATCTTGCTCCTTACTTTCAGTTGAAAAACTTGTTTTTCTTATTTAATTTCTTATCTTTTTTTTAAACAGTGCTGGGAAATCCGGCGCCCCCTTCATAGCAATGTCCCTTCCCCTGTGAAAACATCCTTCATGGAAAGATCCTCCCACATAACCCCCAACCCACCCACTCCCCCCACTACCAGAAAAAGCCCCACTACCTTTTAGGGGGTCTTTCCCCCTTTTTTCGAAAATCAGCCAAATCTTCTCAGGCGCGTAACTTTTGATGGGTAAGACTAAACTTGATGAAACTTATATATTTGAAATCAGCATTAAAATTTGATTCTTTTGATGTATCTATTGGTATCAAAATTTCGTTTTTTAGAGTTTCGGTTACCATTGAGCCGGCTCGCTCATTACTTACAGTTCGTTACCATGAACTGTTTGAAATATAATTGTTGCCCAATTTTAAAGATGTCTAGACTTTTCGCAGGAAATTCAAATTGTAGAAGACATGAGCCGAAAGATTAGTAATCATGCTGTATCTCGACTTAAGCAGGACTATATACGCCTGAAAAAAGATCCAGTACCATTTATAACTGCAGAACCACTACCTGCCAATATTCTTGAATGGTAATACTATTTATTTCGGATATCCACTCTTTGACTATTGGAAAAAATTAGTTTATAAGCTTATATAGAATGGTACTATCCAATCTCCTTATAATTAATAACATTTTAGTCATCTACTTGGAAAATTTGGCCCATCTGTATAGACAAAATCTAGATTTGCCAACTAGTTGACAATAAATGTTGCCCCAGCAAAACTTTCCTTTTCCAACTAGTTGACTAATAGCCTAACTTCTCCCCAACATACTTAATTTTTCCAACGAGTTGACTAATAACTTCTCCTCAGTAAAGCTTAATTTTGCCAACTAGCTGAAACAAACATTGCCCCTGAAAACAATTTATTTTCCAACTAGTTGACTAATAATAGTTAGAATTTATTCTGAA
>JAQQPU010015399.1:0-21285 GCA_029168905.1 Artemia sp. Kazakhstan ARC1039
GTAAGAGAGGCTGGTCAGATTTTCCTGGTTTGAAGGTTGAAAAGTCTCGCCATGTGTTTTGGAGACAAATTTGGGTTAATTTTGAAAGACCACGTTCAGGATGGATTTTAAAAAATTATGAAGTCGAGTAAACACCAATATCAAAAGAAGGTGAAATTTTGGAAAAGAAGTCGGGTAAGGAGCTATTGCGGGAAATAAAAAATAATCCTCATCAGCTATGGTGAGAAGTGTCTAAACTTATCCGTTCTTCTTCGTCGCCGCCTGATAGCATCGATATAAATAGATGGTTTGAACATTTTTCTTCAATGTTTGCGGCTGATCAGTCTTTATTAGAAAGTAATTTCCGGGACGTTCTGAAGCAGCATTTTGATCGACTAAACCAATACAGTAGCTGGCTTACTATTACCCCGTCGTGTGTTAAATCTTTTGTTCGTCCTCTTCCTTTAGGAAAATCACCTGGGGCAGATGGTATTCAGCCGAAACATCTGAGGTATGGTACCCCTAAACTATTTAGTCACATAGCTTCATTGTTCCAAGCAATAGGATCGCAACAGTCTGTCCCACAAGGTTTGTGTCAGGGGGTCGTTACCCGTATACATAAGAAGAGGAAAGACCCTAAAGATTTTTCATCGTACAGGCCCATTACTATTTGTTCAGTTCTATCAAAGTTACTGGAGAAGATACTGTGCCCTATAGTGGCAGCGCGAGTGAATGTGGGTGACAATCAGTTCGTTTTCCGGTCCGGACGAAAAATTCTGTTATTCGTCTGCGCAATAGACATATCTAAGGCGTTTGATTCTGTCTTACATCCGCAAGCAGTCTTGTTACTACTAAGGGCAGGAGTTGATCCCTTTGTTTGTAATTGTCTGTGGCAATGGTATCGAAAATCTCGAGTAAGAATTCGGTCTGCGGGACAGCTTTCTGGACCTAGAGATATACGTAGGGGTATTAAACAAGGCTCAGTAATCAGTTCTGTGATATTTAAGAATGCAATACGTTCTGCGACAAAATCGATAGAAGATTTTTTGACTGATGATGGATTTGATGCTAGTCATCTATCTTACACAGATGATCTACTTTTGATAAGTGATAATTTAGAATCTCTACAAAATGCTGTTAATACCGTGTCGTCTGAACTTGGTGATATTGGGCTAACAATAAAGCCGTTTAAGACTGAATTCACCGTCTTGAATGACGAAACATTGCCAAATCTTGTTGTTGATGTTTGCGGGAACACAGTTCTCCAAAAGAATAAGTTTGAGTATCTCAGCCTCCGGTATGGGAATTCAATCAAAGCTACTAAAAATATAGTTATTGCAACACTTAAAGGAAAACTGCGGAAAACTCACGGTATTCTAGCACGAACTAAAGGTCAATTTGACAAAATTACGCTCGGTCGACTATGTAACCATGTAACCATGTTCACGTGTCACTATGTCACGTGTCACTATGTTCACGTAGTCACTATGTGACTATGTAACCAGGTTCACGCCACATATCTTTTTTTAACCCTTTTATGGAATTGCTTTAGTAAAACCGAACGTAACCAAATTCGTTCAATTTTTTTCGGTATTGGAAATATTTACTGGGAATTCCCATATGGTTCAGAAACTCTTATGTTCCGCAGAGGTACTATATTTTTGAGATAAGCAAGAAAATGGATGAGTTGTATACCCGTTTCATAAGTTGAAATAGAACAATACACGACTTTCCATTGGCTAGTCTTGTGCATTAAAATCGTGATTTTGATTTCGTTTGTTTTCTCTTTTCCATAGTTATCACAGTTTAATTTTATTTTGTAGCGTTGTGTGATTTTTTTACTTTTTTCTTTCGTTTTTATAACTCCTTCGAGCATTTACATGTATTTGTATGAAGGGTTGAAATAAACTTATTATTATCACTATTAATATTTCGAAATTAATAGACGATTCGTTCTTATCAATCGTTCAGCCAATACAGCCTTTATCGGACAGTTACTATGATAAAGCTTTGTATTATATTTCAATAGAACCTTTTGCATATGTGGATTAATATATTTGCTACCACGGTCACTTTGAATTTTTCTATAATTATCTTGTTCAAGAATACTTTCAAAAGCCTGAGCAACTTCAACACCTCTCTTTGTTCGCAATGGAATGGCAAATGCATAGTGACTAAAGACACTGATTGCCACTAGAATATATTTGTAGGGTGTATTGTACCGTCTTTGAATCTCATCAAGAGTTAAAAGATCTGTTTGCATTATATGCAGTGGGAAAGGGCTTTAGTTTTTCGATATTGTTTGCCACGAAGCCTACGATTCCGATGCAGAGTGTAACTCAGTTCATTTTCTAGATACTCTTTTGCATTTTTTAAAGTGCTGCTGCTACCACCGACGTCAAAGGCAACTTTAGAAAGTGTTGTGGGGGAACATAGACCTCCGACTTCACCAATCTTTTCATAGACATGTTTTAAAACTCCATCCATTTTGAACGCAAACACGTAGTGTAATGCCCACTACCCTTTTGCACACTGGAGGGTGGTGCATATGACAGTGAGTTGATATCAATACGTCTTCGCTTTTGTCTAGCCATCATCATTGGTGTTGTCAAATCATTGCTGCTACTGCTAGGAGTGCTAGTATTTTCTAAGATTGATTTAAAATCTTCTTCTTCTTCTTCTTTTTTAAATGACGTTGTTAGAGGGCTGACACTTCTACTATATTCTCTTATTTTCTTTAGAATTTGCTTATTGCCAATAAGACTTTTGGGGAAGTTTGATGTATTTAGAAAACTGTATAGATTAATGTCAAATGATAAAAGTCTTTTACGATTTGTAACCATATCACAAACTAAATTGAGTACATTGTAACTTTTTCCCTGAGTGATAATTCGTTTCCCCGTGCTATCGACTTGAACTTGATAATCATCACCACTTTCCAATATGAGATATGTTAATAATTTTTTACTCTGTTCCCGATAGGTGTTTGGCAATAGCTTTCCAATTGATGTCACTATTGAATTCAATTCCTTCTCCATTGATTGTGCTGTTGCTGCTGCAGAATCTTGAGGAGATGTTTCCTGTTTGGGGGAATGAGGATCAGTGACATTGACGACGGTGGTGGGTCTCTCACGATACGGTCTATGTTTGTCCACGTGACGAAGTGCATCTTGAAGTAAAACTAGCTTTTTATCATCGGCAATATTTTCACCATTAATGAATTTACTTAGATTGTCCTCAAAGTGTTCAATTGGTGAAAGGACATTTTCTATTGGAGTCAATTTATAGGGTTTAGCCATCTAGAGAAAACTGTTTACAAGTCCTCCGATTTTTGGCTATAAAAGTGTAAAAAAGCTACCACCCGCTTGAAGGAGAAGTTTTCTTTTAAAATCTTTTCCTATGTTTTTACAAGCCAAGGCACGTACATTAGAACGATGTTGCTTTGTTTGTTGTCTAACACCATCTGGCAACTGTACATTGCCCTCAGTTAAATTTAAACAAAGTTCAGATATTAGATTAATAAATTCTTTGTCAACACCATATTTGAGTATGGCCTTCCTGAGTGGGGGTTTTGAAGTTTTTAGAACGGAAAATAAGTGTAAATTTTCATGTAGTTTCTTCAGTGTCATGATGGCAACTAATAACCTTTTATACTATTCACCGGAAGATATACAGTAATTTCTTAGTCAAAAATATCTGTGACTACACGTTAATCCTCGGGTGTATTCTGATTAAGATCTAGCAAAATTTACACATAGAGCCTATTTGTCGCCTGACTGTACGCTTAAAGTAGAAATTTGGGGGCACCGGGATATATTTGTTTATTGAGAGTTATTAGAGAACTTGAGCCCCGAACAACTCGGTAGATAATATAGATGGTGAAGTTCAAAGCAAAGGTCCTCATACACTTGCTCTGATGAAACAGATTGTAAAAAACTGGGGTTATGGAAATGTGTTCACGATGAGAGCAAACTGTAAACAGTTGTACCGTTTCCTGTGAGAACTGTTCAATGGATTCAGCTAAATCATCAGTAATCAGCCATGAGTTTGGCTCAATACTATTGAAAACATCAAGTCCTCGCATGAATTGTATCGGCAGGGATGTAGCAGTGGCAATAGCTTTTATTTGGTAATAGGACTCTTGCCAAATGCTATAGCAATAGTAATTTTCTTTAGTTTTTCCAAAAACATTTTTTTAAAATTTTTATTATTTTAGCCAAAAGTGTTGTTTTCCCCGACAATGAAGGACCACAGAGAAACGATCTGAATGGTGTTTTAAAGTGATACATACTGCTGTTAACAGCAGTTGGACTACAACAAACTTTAAACCATACTTGTCTAATAATAATAATTTTCCCTTAGACCAGCAGCAGCATCTACCTAGTACGTTATTCAATAGCAACAAGAACAACAAAAACAAATTTTTCTTATATTAAAAACACTTTTGTACAAGAACAATAACAGAACAACAAAGAAAATTTAATATTTTTCATTTATTGGTAACAACATATATTTTAAATACTTCAAGAACAGCAACAGCAGTACACTTGAACACATTTGTAGACTAAGAAAAAATATAAAACACAATTTATAATATTTAAAAGATGAGAATACCCCCCCCCCCTCTGGGGCCGAAGGACGGCCCGAGACCCCTCCCCCCCCCCCTCGGGCCGAAGGCAAGCCTGCAGCCGGTACCCCCCAGCCCCCGGGTTCAGAAAGCGCGGGTCGCTGCGGCAGAAAACAAACTCTGTATACAATGGCAGCAAAAGTTAAATGATGATGATGGTGACGATGATGGCAATGTAATGTAGATTATATTGAGAAATTGCTGCCCCCCCCATCAAGTACTATTTTTGGATTTAAGTTAAATCATCCAGACCGAATTGTTTTTGATATTCCATACATTCAACTCGATCTGAAATACGAAAGTGTCCTAGGGGGAGTACCCTTACACCATCCTCGAGTACATAGACCTGGTTGGATATGCAAGACATGGTATTTTTTCCACTCTAACAGCATAGTTCTTATATTGTAGAGATCTAACTGCCAGTACTTTTGCTCTTGGCACTAGACTACTCTCCACACAGTTTCTGCAGACACTCATGTTGAAATTATATTTTACAATGTGTGAAGGCACTCCTTTGCACGCTTGTTTTACATCCTTACCTTGTGTTTCCACACAGTATACTTTTGGACCGGGGAATACCCCATTGGATATTAAATCGCTACCAGTCTCTGATTTTAACATTAATAATTGATTGGGGGCCTGGCGTTTCACCAACTCGGGATGGAGGCTCTCATTCCAATTCGTGTAATCTGTCCGAGAGCTGATTTACACACCATTTTCCAAATCTTCCAATAAATTCTCGGCTTTAACTTTTAACAATAGAGAATCTGTGTCCCCATAGTACACTTGAACCTCCCCCTCCCTTGGTCATTGTACCTTACACACCTTGTAAAAGAAAGACATCCTGAGTTTCTTGGAAATTTCAAGTACTGAACTCCCCCCGCAATATTCTTATTCAGAACAACATTTCTCTTTTTTCTGAGTAGGAGAACCATATTCGTGTCTAAGACCGTGAATGTTGTAAAGTTAGGATCAACGACAATTCGTGCACATTCTTTGGGGCAAGTTACAACGTCGCAACAAGATCTATTTCGTACGCTTTCACCCATTTTCCCAAAAGCTGAATTTAAAATAAGTTTATACATTTCTTTTTGAACTTTACTTTTTGAATGTGAACGTTTACTGACAAAAGTGTCAATAAACGTTTTCAAATAGAGTTTCTGATTGAATTGCAGGGCTCCTTGTATGGTGAATAACAATATTCTGTTTACATGTTGTACATGGTGAATAACAATATTCTGTTTACGTTTGAAAATCTGCAATTAGTTTCTGCTTGGAGGAAGTCCAATGCATGCCCATATCCTCGACCAAAGACAAATTGTATGGACTCAAAGGGTCCTTGGTCACCGGTCTATTTACACACGGAAAAACAAAATCTTTTACAGTGTTGTGGAGTTCAAATGTTATGTGACTGTCAATTTAAAAAAAAAATTGGGGACCATTTTCCACGACAGTTTGAATGTCGGTTAAATCTAGGACACAAGATTTTTCAAGCCATTTGTAATTTCCACATGGTAAACTATAGTGAGACATCGCCGAGGGGTATAGTGAGTTCATGTCAAGAAAAACAGCACTGGACTTTACACCATCAACATAGTTCTGACCAGTTGGATCAGTTGCTAGAAAGCGACCCCTGTGATAAACATATCCCCTCATAGATCTTTCTACAAATAAGTGTTGATCCACATCGGTGATCGAACTTATTTCCTCCCTATTGATTTTTAGAATTAATTCCGTCATGAGATATGGTGTTGAAAACTAATAGCCAATGTCTAGCCCGAATTCTGAATAAATTTAGTCTGTGTTCTTGCAGACAATGTCTAAAAGAGTTAACACATCGCTTGCCAAATACATTCTACAATAATCCCAACCTTTTTTACAGCCCCCCTTGGACCTTACCCTTTTGGCAAATTCATAGTCTTCGACAGTGCATTCACTATCGGTAAGTGAATTATAGAATGCTTCAATGGGAGGGAGTTTCTCCTCACTTAACCTTGCGCCGGAGTTGTACTAGTCATACGCATATGTGCCTTTAGAAGTCAGTAAGTCATATATTTCATTGTCTGCAAAGCGCTGTTTAAGCAGAGGGAAACTATCGAAATTGTCACTTTTCTGCACTTGAATTAGTTGACTGAGAGCCCTGGGAAAAAACTATAAGAGTCTAAAAAACGTATTTTATTCCAATACGTACGCCTGCGAATCGGATCCTTTGTAGGTGGATAAAAAAAGGGTTTAGCATTTGCGAATACTTTGATGTGTACTGTATCATACACAAGTGGTGTTTGAACTATACTAAAAAGTTGATACTAAGAGAGATGTAGATAGCAAGAAAAGAATTTTAATAACGGATAGCTTTACTTCTTCGATGTGTTCTGTATAATACACAAGTGGTGGGGTGATGGGAGCGGGGTGTCTTAGAGTACTTATAGCGCTGTAATGTTGGCCGAGTTGCTAGCGAAAAACCCGTGTGGATGACTTGAAACAAAAAATTTTAACAAGAAATCTCTGAAAAAATATTTTGGGGGGATGGGGCGATGGCAGCAGGATGTCATAAAGTAGTTATAGTGTGATAGTTTGGGGGCGTATTGCTTACAAAAGACTCGAGTGGATGACTTCGGAAATAAAATTTTTAACGAGAAATGGATGAAAAGTGTTTTGGGGGTGAGATGGGTTGATGGCAGAAGGATAGGTGTGTGTTGTCTGAAAGCTATGATTGGGGATGGGCGGTTTGCTATTTTGGACTTTTCTGAGCTAGGTTTTTTAGTATTTCGTAGGTCTGTGTTGTCTGAAACTTATGATTTGGGATATGTAGTTTGCTATTTTTGACTTTTATGAGCTAGGTCTCCAAGTATTTTGTAGGTGTGTGTTGTCTGAAACTTATGATTTGGGGTATGTAAATTACTATTTCGGGCTTTTCTGAACTAAGGTTTCTTAGTATTTCGTAGGTGTGTGTTGTCTGAAACTTATGATTTGGGGTGTGTAATTTGCTATTTCCGACTTTTCTCAGCCAGATTTCTTAGTATTTTGTAGGTGTGTGTTGACTGAAACCTATGATTTGGGATCTTTAGTTTGCAATATCCTGCTTTTCTGAGCTAGGTTTCATAGCCTTTTGTAGGTATGTGTTGCCTGAAACCTATGATTTGGGATGCTATTTGGGCTTTTCAGAGCTAGGTTTCTTAGTCTCTCATAGGTGTGTGTTGTCTGAAACCTACAATTAGGGGCGGGTAGTTTGCTAAATCTGGCTTTTCAGAGCTAGGTTTCTTAGTCTCTCATAGGTATGTGTTGTCTGAAACCTACAATTTGGGGTGGGTAGTTTGCCATTTCTGGCTTTTATGAGCTAGGTCTCCTAGCATTTCGTAGGTGTGTATTGTCTGAAACTTATGATTTGGGGTATGTAAAATACTATTTCGGGCTTTTCTGAGCTAGATTTGTTAGTCTTTCGCTGGTGTGTATTGTCTGGAACTCATGATTTGGGATGTGTAGTTTGCTATTTTTGACTTTGCTGAATAAGATTTCTTAGCCTTTCATAGGTGTGTGTTGTCTGAAACTTATGATTTGGGGTGTGTAGTTTGCTATTTGTGACTTTTCTTAGCCAGATTTCTTAGTATTTCGTAGGTGAGTGTTGTCTGAAACCTATGATTTGGGATCTTTAGTTTGCAATATCCTGCTTTTCTGAGCTAGGTTTCATAGCCATTTGTAGGTGTGTGTTGTCTGAAACTTATGATTTGGGATGTGTAGTTTGCTATTTTTGACATTGCCGAGCTACGTTTCTTAGTATTTCGTAGGTGTGTGTTGTCTGAAACTTATGATTTGAGATGTGTAATTTGCTATTTCCGGCTTTTATGAGCTAGGTCTCCTAGTATTTCTTAGGTGTGTGTTGTCTGAAACTTATGATTTGGGGTATGTAAATTACTATTTCGGGCTTTTCTGAGCTAAGGTTTCTTAGTATTTCGTAGGTGTGTGTTGTCTGAAACTTATGATTTGGGGTGTGTAATTTGCTATTTCCGACTTATCTTAGTCAGATTTCTTATTATGTCGTAGGTGTGTGTTTTCTGAAACTTATGATTTGGGATGGTTAATTTGCTATTTCCGGCTTTTATTAGCTAGGTTTCTTAGTCTTTCGTAGGTATGTGTTGTCTGAAACCTACAAAAATAAACTATTCCCGTAAAATCTGAGCTAATAAGGGTTTTTGACCGTAAACTCTATTTTTGTGTAAGAAAATTATGGAAAATACATTTCGTTGACTGATAGGTGAAACTTAAGTCCAGTTATGGATCGAAAAATAAACTTTTTCTATAAAATCTGAGCTAATAAGGGTTTTTGACCGTAAACTCTAGTTTTTTCTAAGAAAACTATGGAAAATACAATTCTCTGGTTCAAATTTGAAACTTAAGTCCAGTTATGAATCGAAAAATATACTATTTCTGTAAAATCTGAGCTAATAAGGGTTTTTGACCGTAAACTCTAGTTTTTTGTAAGAAAATTATGAAAAATACAATTCTCTGGTTCAAATGTAAAATTTAAGTCTATTTTTGGATCGAAAAATAAAAATATTTCTGTAAAATCTGAGCTAATAAGGCTTTTTGATCGTAAACTCTAGTTTCTTGTAAGAAAATTATGGAAAATACAATTATCCAGTTTAAATGTGAAACTTAAGTACAGTTTTGGATACTCATAATGAGGACTGATGGTTCTAATTCAATATTTTTTTCATAAAAACAAACTATTTTTCTTAAGACCTCAAAATTATTAAACTTTATTTATTGTTTTTGTACGTATCTTAAAATGACAAAATATGCTTACGGCTCTAACAATTGTACTCTGTGATTGGTCAGAGACACGAAGTGGCTTTTCCACTAGTATTCTATGTCCAGTTATTGACACTACTTAGTCTATTGCATGTATTAAATCAGTATTTTTTACGCAGTGGAACGATAAACACATTAGTCATATCTTTAGAGAAAAGTTAAGATGGAGCATTCTAATAAAGTGTGTTCACATAACAATGTTATTGTAGCATTGAATGCCGACAAGGAGAAGTATTTAAACTATGAAATAAGTACAAGTGGTAGCACTATTGGAAATGTATGCATGCATTGTCATGACAGAAAGAAATTAAGGTTCTTTGGAATACCGAATAAATTCAGCTCTTATGTTGGTGGTTATGCGAGATTGAGATCTCCAGAGAAGATTGCACTCAAAGAGAATGCCAACATAAAAATAATCGTTGATGATAGAGAACAACTCCTTGCTACTGTTGCGGGTAACATATTACCTACTGATACATCCAATCGTCAGCTTTCGGGTATTAGCATTCAACGGAAAATCAATAAAAGAAAGGCATGCTCTTCTACTAATATCCTAAACCATATCTTGTCTACGTGCCGAAACTGTTACCTGTGTAAAAAATAATGTTATAATAGACAGTGAAATTGCCAGAAAAATAAAAAGGGCATTGTCAGAAAATATCACTATGGAATATAAAGATGAATCAATGAAAAATAAAGCACCAGCAAACGTTACTGCCATTGATCAAACAGCCAATGAACCAAATAATACCAAAGACGAAAAGCATATTGAGCCTGTTGATGACACACCAGTAAAAATTGTGTATGACTCAAAATGGAATAATGATTATTCTACTGATTACGAACTAAGAGAAGACAATAGCTATAATATCAAGAGAGAACATGGTGAACTATTCAATGGAACAGATTCAAAATGTCTAAAGTTAATCATTGATATTAATAATGTATCATAATATATTTTTGTATTAATATTCTACATAGCATTATTTCATTAAAAATATTACATTGTTATGTGTTCACTATTTTTAGAGTAACCTAGCATATCAAACGTTTAGAATGTCTATTAAAATATCGGAGATGTAAGAAAAGGAATTTGCATACATCTATTGTCAGACACATGGGATAAGATTGACAAAATTTAGGTATCAGAATGATTAGATTCTTTATCAACATCCATTGTTGGATATGTCATTATGTCATAATGAAAAAATTGTAAGTAAGTAAGTAAGTAAGTAACAAACTCTTTCTTGAATTCACCTCTTGGATACACAATACAGAAATTTAATTCAGGAAATTATGAAAAAAATTGAACAAATTCTTTATTAACATTCATTATCGATTGAAGTTGCTTCCTAGACAGACAATACAGCAATTTCACAAAATCTAAGTAAAAGAGTGATTAAATTCTATATAAACATCCATTTCTCCGATACATAGGAAAAAGTTAACAAAATCTAAGTGTTAGAGTGAATAAATTTTATATATCAGCATATTTTATCAGATACATCGGATAAAATTGACAGAATCTAAGTATCAGAGTGAATAATTTTTTTATCAACATCCTTTGTCAGATACATCAAATAAAATTGACATAATCTAAATTTCAGAATGAATAAAAGTATTAAATGCAAATTCATTTTGATTTTGAAATTTGTTCATTTTTATAGAAACTAAAATAGTTTCACAGGAAGCATCTTTCAGCGTGTTTTAAGTTTAAAAGAAAAGCATTGAATGGAAACTCATGTTGATTTTGATGTTGGGTAAAAATTTAGTCATTTTTATAGAAACTGCAATAGTTTCACAAGAACTATCTTTCAGCGTGTTTTAAGTTTAAATTAAAAGTATTCAATGAAAATTAAATTTGATTTTGATGTTGGATAAAAATCCACTCATTCTTATAGAAACTGCAATAGTTTCACGGAAAACATCTTCTGATTTAATATATGCAATAAACTAGCTAGTGTCAATAACCAGACAATTCTTTTTTTCTGTTTTTTATCATAACCAATTTTCAATGTGTCCAAGGCAGAGCAATTTCTTCATAAGTTCCACTCTTCAATGCCCCCCCCCCCCTTCCAGCGCGGGACCCACTGCGGCGGGCCGGGAAGCGCCACGGGGCCTGCTGCAGTGGACTTGGGGCGGGGTTGGCCGGAGGGGGGCATTAAATAGTTGAATTTCGGCACGTAGACAAGATATGGTTTACGATATTGGTAGAAGAGTAGGCCTTTCTTTTATTGACCTTCCGTTGAGTGCTAATACCCGAAAGCTGAGGATTGCATGTATTAGTAGGTAATGTGTTACCTGCAACAGTAGCAAGAAGTTGTCCTCAATCATCAATGCTTATTTTTATGTTGGCATTCTCTTTGAGTGCAATCATCTCTGGAGATCTCAATCTCGCATAACCACCAACATTGGAGCTGAATTTTTTCGATATTCCAAAGAAATTTAATTCCTTACTGTCATGACAATGCATGCATACATTTCCAATAGTGCTACCACTTGTACTTGTTTCATAGTTTAAATACTTCTCCTTGTCGGCATACAATGCTACAATAACCTTGTTATGTGAACACACTTTATTAAAATGCTGCATCTTCACTTTTTTTCTAAAGATATGACTTATGTGTTTATCGTTCCACTGCGTAAAAATACTGATTTAATACATGCAATAAACCAGGTAGTGTATGCAATAACCTGTAGTAGTGTAAATAACCGGACATAGAATACCAGTGGGAAAGCCACATCGTGTGTCCGACCGATCATGGAGTACAATTGTTAGAGCCGTAAGCATATTTTGTCATTTTAACATACGTACAAAAAAAAAGTTGAATAATTTCGAGGTTTTAAAAAATATAGTTTGTTTTTATGAAAAATATATTGAATTAGAACCATCAGTCCTCATCATTATGAGTATCCAAAACTGTACTTAAGTTTCACATTTAAACTAGAGAATTGTATTTTCCATAATTTTCTTACAAGAAACTAGAGTTTACGATCAAAAAGCCTTATTAGCTCAGATTTTACGGAAGAAGTTTTATTTTTCTATCCAAAAATAGACTTAAGTTTCACATTTGAACTAGAGAATTGTATTTTCCATAATTTTCTTACAAAAATCTAAAGCTTATTGTCAAAAACTCATATTAGCTCAGATTTTACAGAAATAGTTTATTTTTCGATCCATAAGTTGACTTAAGTTTCACATTTGAACCAGAGAATTGTATTTTCCATAATTTTCTTACAAAAAAAACTAGAGTTTACGATCCAAAACCCCTATTAGCTCAGATTTTACAGAAATAGTTTATTTTTCGATTCATAACTGGACTTAATTTTCATATTTGAACCAGAGAGTTGTATTTTCCATAATTTTCTTACAAAAAACTAGAGTTTACGGTCAAAAACCCTTACTAGCTCAGATTTTATAGAAATAGTTTATTTTTCGATCCATAACTGGACTTACGTTTCACCTACTAGTCAACGAAATGTATTTTCCATAATTTTCTTACACAAAACTAGAGTTTACGGTCAAAAATCCTTACTAGCTCAGATTTTACGGAAATAATTTAATTTTATAGGTTGCAGACGACACATACCTACGAATTGACTAAAAAACCTAGCTAATAAAAGCCGGAAATAGCAAATTAATCATCCCAAATCATAATTTTCAGACAACACACACCTACGAAATACTAAGAAATCTGGCTAAGAAAAGTTGGAAATAGCCAATTACACACCCCAAATCATAAGTTTCAGACAACACACACCTACGAAATACTAAGAAACCTTAGCTCAGAAAAGCCCGAAATAGTAATTTACATACCCCAAATCATAAGCTTCAGAGAACACACACCTACGAAATACTAGGAGACCTAGCTCATAAAAGCCGGAAATAGCAAATTACACATCTCAAATCATAAGTTTCAGACAACACACACCTACGAAATACTAAGAAAAATAGATCGGCAATGTCAAAAATAGCAAACTAAACATCCCAAATCATAAGTTTCAGACAACACACACCTACAAAAGGCTATGAAACCTAGCTCAGAAAAGCAGGATATTGCAAACTAAAGATCCCATATAAAATGTTTCAGACAACACACACCAACGAAATACTAAGAAATCTGACTAAGAAAAGTCGGAAATAGCAAATTACCCACCCCAAATTGTAGCAATGGAATTTATTATGTGACTATAAGGAACGTGTGGCTATAAAGAGGAAGGGCTGGGCTTAGTTGGCAATAAATATTGACCGCGTCAAAGGCAATATTATGCCCAAAGGTCGTGAACTTACACCTTATAATTTCTCCGATAGCGCCACTTATAGCGCTAAAGATTTTGCCAACAAGCCTCGCGCCACAGCAATGGGGAGTGAAGTAAGTTTATGACCGCGCCACCCTATACTATTGAGAGAAATTAAAATGTGTAGAAAGATAGATGTGACCTCTTTCCTTGAGCTATCTGGAGATCAGATTCCCTGGGAACGTCCTTGGAGATTTGCGAACTAATCATCTGTTATTAGGCTAGATCCAGACAAATAAAATGAAATAAACACAGGTAAAAAAGCAATAGATTTATTGAAACTTACATATTTAGGTGAACATCAGTGGGTCACTCCAAATGACAATAACGGTGACTGAGATACAACATGAAAGAATTGCCAAGCTTGAGTGGCGAAATAATTCTATCTGAATGGTCCTGATTCTGATTTACGAATCCCTCCAAAAGGCACTTTTACCCCACTATCAAACGTAGTTCTTTTGTTCTGCACTGTAAGGACTGGCTCACAATTGGCTCAAGTGGCCCTTCGTCCAATAAATTGTTTTAAATATTTCTGATGATTCAAACGTTCACACGGTTCTTATAATTTAAACTTCCTTAGAAATATTGTGTGTGGCACCTTTTTTATTGCTCACTGTCTTAGCAAAATCCAAAGCTTGGATAGCGCCGTTCTTTGTCTGAGGCTAACTGCAGTTTTTTTCTTTGCTGATTAAGGACTTTTCATTTTTGAAACTAGGTTTAACTTAATTATAGGGAGTCGGAATTATCTTTAGAAAGAAGGAACTTTATTTTGGTATTTTAAATACATCGCGTTTTACTCACGGTACATATTACCCTTCCCATCAATTAATGACGTCCCGTCATTAGTACTTGCTTGCCTTTGGGCTTTCAAAATGTTCGAAATTTATTAACTATTTCTTCTACATAATTATTTTATGTTATGGCTTGATAAGAAGTGCTAAAAATTTTCTCTATTACTTTTCTGATTTTATTCTACGTCCCTATCTAAAATTCATCTACCGGACTAAGATTATTCATGGTTCTAGGCTAGCTACTATACTAAAGATTTTTTTTCTACATCTAACACTGATTACTTTTACATTTACAACAAGGTTGAGGCTATTCTACCTTCACATTTTTTTTGAATTCACTTTTTACAAGGTTTTTTTTATTTTGCTGTTTATATGGCACACTACTTTCTATCTACGCTACATTAAATGAATAGCTCGACAACACTACACATAACTCTATCTGGACATCTAACATTACATACAAGAACAATTTAAAACACACAATATTGGGTTTACCATGTTCACTGGTAACATTAAAACACTTTCACTGGGGATGTTTGCTACGCAACGTTAATGATAGGATATTGGGATTTTGAGTTATCAAAGTTATTAAGAAGTATTATCTGTAAATTCACATCTATTTCATCACCATTCAAGTCTTTAGTGTACTCAATCCTTCTTTTGTAAATTATTGTCCTTCACTCTTTTCGTCTTGGCAAAAATTTTTAAAGCACTTACGTTATGGTTTCTTCATGGAACAGTTCGAGCATGATTCTGTTAACACGACAAGATTTTTCTGATTGTCAACTGGGAAATGATGCTGCTAACTACAGGTGTGGGAATATGCTATCAGAGTTCTTTCTCACCTGCTTTTTGATAGTTCACAGGGTGCCTTCTCTTTAAGGGGTCGAACACTGGGAGTGTGTTTATTTTCTTCTCAGCATATCATTTTTGGGATATTTTGAGGCACATAGAGAATGTATTCTCGTATAAAATTGTTCATTCGCGTCTCTTATAAAGTTATTAGCTCATTGCTTGTGTCTATTAACCTTTGCGGTGATTCCTAGGTTAATCACGGGGGAATTGAAGTTTGGGTTTGGAACAGGTCGACATCAAACTATAGTGACTCCTTCAACATATTGTCTTTAACTTTTGGGAGGGGTATATTGTCACTGAGGGGTTGGTCACTGGGGTTAATTTTGGTTTCCAGGTACATTGTTCAGAAATTATCTCGTAACATTTATGGGATAACAGAGATATGAATTTTTCACACAGAGGGGATAGGATGGATTTCGAGTGATGGTCGAAAGGGATTTGAGATGTGGGTCTGTGACACATAAATAGTGTTTGGGGTCATCAAATATCATGACTATACGGTCATATGTTATATGGGTCCATAATGATTATCAAAGGCCATATTTATGTACTTATATATTGTACTGGTCGATGGGGTTCTCAGAATTTATGTGGTTATATAGTTCGAAAAAGCACTGGATACTGAGATTCAAATATAATGTTACCTGGTACGTAATATGGTTTGTGGTCAAAGAAACAATGATCAAAGGTAACTGTTGTTTTCGTAGACGAAGCTGGGATGAAAATTGCCTGGAGTGTATGGTGAGTACTCTTCGTTGGTTGAGGTATGACGAAAATAGATGCTACTAGGTTGTATCTCTACTGGGCAAATTATTGTAATGCTCGATATCCAATGTGTCAATCCACTTCCTGTAATAAAAATAACGAGGCAGAATCACACGTTCTTTAAATTAAATACTCATAGTACAAATAAGTCACGTATTGATTGGGTACATGAATTTTACGCTACGAGACAGAGTTAAATAAATACACTAATATTAGTACACAAAACGAAATTTTTATCGTGTTGGTTATAATAAAATGACATAATTCCCATTGAGAAATTCAATACATAGAAGTTTCTTCTAAGTTGTTATAGCCTAACGACGATATAAAAGATTAATTCTTTAACTTTAAGTGTGGTCTGTTATGATGCTTTCTAATATACACTACTACATACACTTTATTTTAACTTCTTTCAACATCTAGTTAATTTTACATTAGATTTAAAATAATCATTTAAACAGAGTTTATGCTGCATGGTTAATTTTGAGGTCTAATTTTACAACATATTTCATGCCTGCATTGTTCACGCAAGTCCTTGCTGTTTAAGAAACGCATGTTGCAGCGTCATAGCCACACGGTTTTACGTAAACGATACTACAATGAGGGAACAAGACATAGCAAGGACGAGAGGAGACCTCTATACCCACTCGTTTTCTAATGTCTTCCCTATTTCTTGGCTTAGACGTTCTCATGGGGTTCCGGGTTTAACCTCTGCATTTCAGCTGTTTCCCCGTGTTCTTCTCTTGGTTTTCGCCTTTTTAGTCTCAGGATTTTTCCTTACTTACAAGTCAATAGGGTTCTTATGGTCAGGGAAGTCGTGAATACGAAACATACGGCCAGTAGTATGTTCCACCAGAAATTGTATGAAAATAATCCGTATCTATCATCCACATACGTTAATCTTTGGTCTTCATTTGTAAATGTTGCACGCCCGCAGCAAACAAAACGCTGCTTGAGGGCGAGCTCCCCCCAGGCTTCCCACAAAACGTGGTCCATCTATTTAGATTTGATTACACAACTTAATACTGGGTAGGGGATCATTTCCATAGTTTATTTTGTAGGAGTATAAGTTGAATTCCACGGAGGAGTATAGGGACAGTCTCTCCCACTTTGGGCCTTTCTCCCTGATCAGCAATGTTTTGACATCACTCGTATTATATTTTTTTCATTAGTGTTGACTTGGTTAACTTTACTTGCACACTCTTAAATTTATTATGGTGGTTCACAAGTTGATTTCATAAGGGATTTGAAATTTGTCTTTACATTAATTAGGGATATTTCCATCTGTCAAGTTTTTTAACCGTTCTGCCTGACTGTGTCGTTATTTTCTCCTCTTTTTCTAGCGGTTTTTTCTTTTTCGGTTTTTCTAGCGAAATAAGGTCAAACTTTTTGTATTGTTTTTTCAAAAATTCTTGCCCCTTTAATTTCGTTTGTTTCGCGTGTGCAGCTACTGAAGTTGGTCTTGATTTTCCTATTTCTTTAAATACTATATGGTCTGATTCGCCGTCAGACTCTTCGGAACTAGTTTCCGACGAATCCGGATTAGAACTTTTAGAGGTGGCACTTTTTGAGGTATCACCTGTCCTTCCTTCGTAAATTTCTACTCCTCTGGAAGTAGAAGGTTTTTTCTCTAAGTCCTCGCTTTGAGTTTTCAACTCGGGAGATTTGAAAGATTCTTGAGAGCTTTGAGAGGAATCAAGAGTTTTGCGGGGTTCCTCCACTGTTTGAATGCTATGTCTTCAGGGGGATGGGGCATTTTTTGCACTAGGGTTTCCCTCCCTGAAGTCCACTGTTTAGGCTTGACCTTGGACACAGTTATATCTTGATATTGTCCTTGCTGGTCATCCTTGGGAGTTTTATTCTCGGGCAATGTACTTTGACTCGTTTTTATGGGGAAATTTATTAAATCCATAGCTTCTCGCAGATTTGGTTTAGTTTAATCTTTGGGAGGAGTTTTTTTACAGTAATACCGGGGGTTTCTACAGCTCTGTTTAATTCCTCCTGTAAAGACAGGGGCCTTTCTATTGGTGTTGCAGGGGAAACCATATCGTCTGGAAATCTTTAGGGGGGGACATGGGGTCGAAATTCTATCGGGGAAAAATTGGGTTTTTAGAGATATTGTATAATCTAATTCTCCTGTGCTCACCGATGAATAACTTTTTTGATCTTTTGGTGTTTTTATTTCAGGAAAAAATCCTGGTATTAAAAATTTTTTTTTGGGAACAACTAGATTTTTCATTGCTAAAAATTCTTCCAAGTTTTCCTCCTCACTGTCATCTTCAAAATAATCTTGTTTAAAATTTAATGGTTTTAGCTCTGCCAATCTTGATTTAGGGGGCTCATTTTCGGCCTCTGACGAATCAGTAGAGGAGGGACGTGATACCCATTGCTCTGGAAATTTGGCTCTTTTTATTCTGCTAACATGTGCCTTATAAGTTCTTCCGCTATCGGGGTTCTCCATTTTAAAAGTATAGTCGTTATCGTACTTTTTGACTATTCTGTACGGTCCAGAATATTTGTTGGAAAGTTTTTCTCCTTCCGTTTTTGCCTCGTTCTTTAGGTAGACGCAGTCTCCTATTTTGAAAAATATACTCCCCTTGACTTTTGGTTGGTTTCTTATCTCTTGGTTTATTTTACATTTTTCCAACTCTTGCCTAACTATTTTATAAGTTTTCCTCATCCTATTTATGGATTCATATTTGTAATCTTCTGAGTTATTTTAATACTGCCGAGATTCAATAATCTCATTATACGAGATTCTAAAATCACGACCAAAAAGTAAATAAAATGGATTGTCTTTTGTTGTTTCTGAATAAGCAGTATTGATTACGTTAGTTAAATAAGGTAAGAATTGATCCCAGTCTTTCCTAATGTTTTTTGTACAAATAACTAATATGTTCGAAAATATTTTATGCCTGTTTTCTATTTTACCATTAGCTTGCAGGTTGTACGGAGCTGTCACCATTTTCTCTATATTAAGAAAACTCATTAAATCTTTTGTTACCTTTGAAACAAAATTGCTTCCGTTGTCACTCAAAACCTTATTTGGAACGCCAAATTGTAAAAATAATTTTGCTAACGCCTTACTGGTGGCATAAGCACCTTGATTTTTTAATGCTTTTGCAAAAGTAAATCCGGAAAAATGTTCTATAACTGAAAGAATACAAGTATGGCCTCTGCTAGAAACAGGCAAGCCTCCGCTCGTTCCGTATAAGTCAAATGAGATAATATCGAAGGGGTACTTTGCTACCGGGACCCTTCCCATTGGAGGATTAGGATAAGCTGGGGGGATTTTTCTTAAGTTAGACACTTCGAATGTACTTACAAATTCTTTAAGTTTTGTCATTGCCGACGGCACGTAAAAATATTGTTTTAATTTATGGAAAGTTTTCATTACTCCTAAATGTCCACCTATATCTGAATGAAAACATTCAAATCCAGGTGCTATTAAGTTTTGTGGTAATACAGGTATTATTGAAGTTTGGTTTCTATTTGTCTCAGCAGTCACGATTCTACATAGTATTTCTTCATCAAGATCATAGTAAAAATTATCTATCTCTTGTCTAAGAGTTTTTAATTTATCCGATAATGCATCGTCATTCACAAAGTAATTAATAAGCGCTGAACACATTTCGTCCTTTTTTTGCTTTCTTTTTATATTTTCTAAAGACAAAGGGACAATAGTTAACTTTATTTTCCTTTACTGTGTCTTTGACTTTGTTTTTCTTACATTTATGTTTGCTCTTAGCATTGATAGGGTGAACTTCATTTTCCTCAGCTTCCGACGGAATGTTTTCTGGGTATCTACTCAAAAAGTCACAAGCTGCGTTTTGTTTACCTTTTAAATGTTCAAATTCGTAATCTAGGTCTTGGATTTTCATAATCCATCTAGCTAGAATTAATGTGGGTTTTTAAATGTGCGCAGGTACTGCAAGCTTTTATGGTCTGATCGTTGTATAAATTTTCTACCTATTAAATAGTGTCTAAATTTATCCAAATGGTGGATTATAGATAATAGTTCTAAGTTTGTGGCGGAATAACTACTTTTGCCTTTTTATAAGGTTCTACTCGAATAGCATATAACTTTTTCTATTTGTTTTTGTTCAGGCGATCCCTCTAGAGGATTAGGGTTTTCTACCGGGATTATTTGCGAAAGAATAGCGCCAATGCCCTTTGAAATAGCATCGGCTGTGACCACAAATTGTCCGTTTTCGAAATCAGGAAGTGATAATATTAGTTCAGAAGTGAGTGCCTTTTTGAGTCGGTCTAGGGAAGTTTGAGCTTCCTGGGACCAGGTAACATTATCGGAGTTCCCTTTAGTGAATTCCGTGAGGGGTTTTGCAATTTGGGCGTAATTGCGCACGAATTTTCTAAAGTAGCCAGTAAGACCTAAAATTCCCCTTAATTCTTTCATAGTTTTAAGGGGTTTGAGGGTTTCAACACATTTTATTTTATCAGGGTCTGGGGATATCTCTCCTTGTGTCACTATTACTCCTAAAAATTTAATTTTAGGTTGAAATAAATTCACTTTCTCAGGCCGGCATTTTAAATTGCCTTGTCTGAACTTCTCGAACACCTTAGCTAATGTTGCTAAGTGTTGTTCAGTGTTTTCTCCCACGCATATGACATCATCAACAAAATGAATGATATTCTTTAATCCTCTTAACAGGTGTAATAGGGGTCTACATAGCGCAATTGAACTTGTTTTAAGTCCAAATGGTACCCTTAAGTATTCATATGAACCACATTCACATGTTGAAAATGCAGTTTTATGGACATCTTTTTCGGCTATTTTCACTTGGTGGTAGCCTTGGGTAAGGTCCAAAGAAGTAAAAATTTTGTTTTTGCTTGAAATTGAGTCAAGAATTTCATCTATTCTTGGTAGAGGAAATTTATCACTAACTACTTGTTTTTTGAGGGCTCTATAATCTACTACAAGTCTAAGATCTCCATTCGTTTTTGGTACTAAGAACAATGGTGCACTATACGGACTTATACTTGGGCGTATAATTTCATTTTTTTTAATTCATGGATTTTATTTTTTTTTAACCACTCTTTGTGCTTATACGGCACAGGATATGGCTGTTTCGCTACGGGATTACCAGTCGTTAAAATTGAATGTTCATAAAATGGTATCAGCCCGATGTCATCTTCAGATGC
>JAQQPU010015400.1:7535-21284 GCA_029168905.1 Artemia sp. Kazakhstan ARC1039
CTAACAAGTTTTATACTAGAGTCTGAAATAAGTGAAAAGGTTCTTTTCCAAAGTCTGAGAGATGTGAATTGGATTATTTTTAGAGTTAGAGACATATGAAGTGGGAAATTATCAAGATTCAGTCAGACACAGATACTACTACAAGCTCACAAGCGGTATACTAGAGTCCAAAATAAATGAATTAGGTTTCTACCAAAGTTTCAGAGAGATGAATTGGATTCTTTTAAGAGTCAGGGACTTATGAAGTGGGAATTTATCAAGGTTCTGTCAGACACAGACACTACTACCAGCTCACAAGTGATATACTAGAGTCTGAAATATATTAATTAGGTTTTTACAAAAGTCTGAGAGACATGAATCGGATTTTTCTTAGAGTTATAAACATATGAAGTGGGAATTTATGAAGTTTTAGTCAGACACAGACACTACTACTAGCTCACAAGTGGTATACTAGAGTCTGAAATAGATGAATTAGGTTTTTACCGAAGTCTGAGAGAGAAGAACTGGATTCTTATAAGAGGTAGAGACATATGAAGCAGGAATTTATCAAGATTTAGTCAGACACAGACACTACTACCAGCTCACAAGTGATACACTAGAGTCTGAAATAGATTAATTAGGTTTTTACCAAAGTATGAGAGATATGAATCAGATTCTTTTTAGAGCTAGAGATATATGAAGTGGGAATATATCAAGATTCAGTCAAATCAGACACAACTAACAGCTCACAAGTGGTATACTAGAGTCTTAAATAGGGGGACTAGGTTTTTATCAAAGTCTGAGAGAGTCGAATTGGAATCTTTTTAGAGTTAGGGACACGTGAAGTGGGAATTTATCAAGATTCAGTCAGACACAGACACTACTACCAGCTAACAAGTTTTATACTAGAGTCTGAAATAGGTGAATTAGTTTTTTTTTTACCAAAGTCTGAAAGAGATGAATTGGATTATTTTTAGAGTTAGAGACTTATGAAGTGGGAATTTATCAAGATTCAGTCGGTCACAGCTCACTTGTGGTATACTGGAGTCTGAAATAGATGAATTAAGTTTTTATCAAAGTCTTTGAGAGATGAATCGGAGTCTTTGTAGAGTTAGAGACATATGAGATGGGAATTTAGCAAGATTCAGGAAGACGCAGACACTACTACCAGCTCAAAAGTGATATACCAGCTCACAAATGGCACGCCACGCTATGTGAACCTAAATAAACCTATATTGAACAAAGCTATTTAAAAAAAAAGGTTTGGTTCTTAGGTTGGCTACAGATACACGGGTGCCAGTAAAATTCAGTTTTGCCGCCATCCGTTGTTTTCCTACTTCATATATCTTTTACTCTAAAAAGAATTCGATTCATGTCTCTCAGACTTTGGTAAAAACTTAAACTTATATTTCAGTCTCTAGCATACCATTTTTGTGCTGGCAGTAGTTTCTGCGTCTGATTGAATCTTGATAAAGCCCCACTTCATATATCTCTAACTCTAAAATGAATCTGATTTATCTTTCTCAAACTTTGGTAAAAACCTAATTAATCTATTTCAAACTCTAGTATACGATTTTTGAGCTTGTAGTATTATCTGTGTGTGACTGAATCTTGATAAATTTTCCACGTCATATGTTTAAAACTCTAAAAAGAATCCAATTCATCTCTCTCAGACTTTGGTAAAAACTTAATTCACCTATTTCGTACTCTAGTATACCACTTGTGAGCTGATAGTATTGACTGTGTCTGACTGAATCTTGATAAATTCCCACTTTATATGTCTTTAACTCTTAAAAATAATCCGATTCATCTCTCTCAGACTTTCGTAAAAACCTAATTCACCTATTTAAGACTCTAGTATATCACTTTTGGGCTGGTAGCAGTGTCTGTGTCTTACTGAATCTTGATAATTTCCCCCTCCATAACAAACTCTAAAAAGAAATCGATTCTTCTTATTCAGACTCTTCTAAAAATCTAACTCATCAGAAAATTTGGAAGAAAATTTCAAAGTTAAAAAAATAATTCTAAGTTCAAAAAAGCAGAGGGGGAAAATCTGGAGGAGGGGTATCGGGAGCCCCTTGGAGGTTAGGATATAGATGACCATTAGTTTCCTCTAAAAAAAATGCCATAGCAATTGATTCATTGTTGACATAAGTTTGCTCAATTTTGCATGTGGAGTTGTTCCTGGAAAACTTTCGAGGAGAAATTTTCAGCTGGGTTGGCATTTTCGAGGGGATTTTTTTCATGGCTTGGGGAATTTTCACGAGAGAAATTTTGCATTGGGTAGTTTTTCAGGCATAATTTATCTATGGAAGAACTTTTAACAGGATCAACTTCCCGCGGAGGGGGGGAATTCTTGAGAAAAAATTCCACAGAAGGAGATTTCTATTTTTCTTTGAAAAACGATTTGAAATTATCGTGGAAGGGACAACTCCTTTCATATACGTAATAATTTCTGTTTGTTTTAATTTGATGTTGCTCCTTACTTTCAATTGAAAAAACTTGTTTTTTAAAATTTAATTTCTGGTCTTTTTCAAATAATACCGGAAAATCGGGCTCTCTCTATGAAAACTTCCGGTACTTGTTTGTTATAAGCCACTCACTTAAGTTTACGATGTGTAAAATTCAAACCGGTTTCGTCGTTACCTTAAAAAAATTGGACTATATACTTGCACAGTGGGGGGGGGGGTTGAAGTATAGCTTGTCGGCATGAAAGATGTGTTTGGTACAATTATTCTGCATATTAGATAGATAAACAAATAAGTGTATTTTAAAACCAGATATACGGCTATGGACCCAGTAAAATAACATAAATGAAAGGCACAAATAACATAAACTTTGATCAGCGATCATCATAAAAAACTTAAATGAAACAGTACATTAATGTAATAATAGTACTTAATACTTGGAAAAATGAGCATTGAAAAAAAAAACACTTAGCACTTGGAAAGAACACTTAAATGAAACATTACATTTACTTTATACTGGGATTTTTTTCTTTTTTTTATTTAACAAAATTTCCAGATATCTCGCTATTCTTGTGTAGTTTTTTGGTGGCCATATACCTAGAAAGAATTGTTTTCTGCCTTCAAACTGTCCAAATACTTTACCTCCCGGTAAATACCCGCCCCTAAAAATCCCCTCGTGGAAAGGAAGGCCTTCTAAATTTGAGAATTTTATTTGAGTTTTATATTTTTGATTTCCGTAGGGGGAAGGAGTTTTGGTACTTGTGTATTATGGGCAACTCACTCAAGTTTACGCTGTGTAAAACTCGAGAACAAAACTGGTTTCTTCGTTAGTTTTTTTTTAGCTTAGCGTGAGACAAGACAAAGACAAGTGACAGAATATATTGGAAATATATAATTTGGGCTATATATTTGCATATAGGGGGGGGGGGTAAAGTATTTGGATAGTTTGAAGTCAGAAAACAATTGTTTTTATGTATATGGCCACTAAAAAAATTACAGAAGAATAGCGAGGTATCTGGAAATTTTGTTAACTAAAAAAAAAATAATTAAAAAAATCCCAGTATAAAGTAAATGTAATTTTTCATTTAAGTGTTTTTTCCAAGTTTTAAGTGTTTTTTTTCTATGACCGTTTTTCCAAGTATTAAGTACTATTATTAGGTTAATGTAATGTTTAATTTAAGCGTTTCATGGTGATCATTGATCAAAGTTTATGTTATTTGTGCCTTTCATTTATGTTATGTTACTGTGTACATGGCCGTACATTTGGCTTTAAAATACACTTATTTATCTATCTATGTAATATGCAGAATAATTGTACCAAACACATTTTGCATGTAAACCTGCAATACTTTGTGGGCCCCCCCCCCCCCCTAATGTGCAAATCTATAGCCCAAATTTATTTGGGCTAACGAAAAAAACGGAGTGTTTCGGAATTTTACACACCGTAAACTTGAGTGAGTGGCGCATAAAACACAAATACCAAAATTCCTTCCCCCTACGAGAATTACTTGATTAAACTTGATAAAACTTTTAAATTTGAACTCAGCTTTAAAATCTGATTCTTTTGATGCATCTATTGGTATCAAAAATCCATTTTTTAGAGTTTCGGTTACTATTCAGCCGGGTCACTCCTTACTTACAGTTCGTTACCACGAACTGTTTGATTTCAGTACCACTTTTAAAAACAAAAAGAGATTGAAGGGAAAGCAGCCCTTCTTAGAAGCCCATTCATTTTCCGAATACATCTAGTCATAATTCTGAGACAGCTATTTTGTTGAGCATAGCATAGTGGTCCAGCAACTATGTCTTTAGGGATATTGGGTATGTCAATTCCCCATATTTATGCAATTGACCAATTATAATTTAAAACCAGATGTTGCTTTAAAACTAAATCATAAGGCACTGTGTGCATGGTTGCCAAAAAGAAACCTCAGCAATATATCTAGGACGACTAGGGGTATTAAGTTGAAAATTTGGGGGCTAGAACTATTACTAATTCTGCTCTTACAATTTAAATAATTCAAAAGAGTCTATGTGTATGCAGGTTGTCAAACAGCATGGATATAATATTTTGGGAGTTAAATTAAGCTTTATTTATCAGGTCAACTTCAGGATATATAAAATTAAATTAGACAATAATATTGGTATCCACAATTAAAATTGTGTTAAAAGCTTCTCCAACACAAAAATAGCGAGCCAAACTATGGATTTTCATAGAAAAAAGTCGAAAATATATTAAATACTATTTTTCAGTGAAAAGACTATGCCAATAAAAAACGAACATAAATTAATTTAAAAAATGTTTTTCACAAAACAAGTGTTTCAAAGAAAAGTAATGTATTCATTAAGCCGAATACAAGCAGCAACTAATAGAAATAATCTTCCAAGCGTAAAACTACCACAAATCACCTTCAATAAATCAATGAAACCCAAAAACGAACAGCAATTACAATAAATAACCAAGTCAAACAGAAAACGAGCAAAAATTACCATGAGTAGGGCTGACAACCCCAATGCGTTCTCAAGACCAGAATATAATTTGCACTTTAGTGAAAACAAATCACATTTTAAATGTTTTAATTTTTTTACTTTAATAAATAAAAAAATATCAAAACTTTAAGAAATAAATATCACTATAAGCGTATTGAACTTACAATCCACGTTAATTTGTTTTTTTTACAGTTCGTTAACATGAACTATAAGAAAGGAGCAAAAATCTCAATAATAATAAAAATAAAAAAAAAATCAAATTTTGATATCAATAGATATATCAAAAGAAAGTTTAGCGTTACCCATTAAAACTATGAGCGTGAGAAAATTTTCCTGACTTTCAAAAAAGGGGGAAACACCCCCGAAGAGTAAAGGGGTCTTAATGAAAATTAAACCCTCAGGTTTAAGATATCTGAGAACCCTATTGAAGAAGTTTCGAGCTCCCACCAGGAAAAAGGTAGAATTTTTTTTGCCAGAAGAAGGATCATCAATGCGTGTTTGTTGGTTTGTTTGTTTTTTTCCCTAGCGGTGATCACATCAAGCCAATAAGTAGTGAGGGGGCAATACTCCTGAACTTACAGCCTGGGGGTCTAAAGAATATACCCTGAACCTAACTACATATGCCGTAAACCTCATTTGTATACTTCAGCATGCATATATTTAGTATATTCAAACGGGAACATAATTTACATATATCCACGAGGCTCTAGAAACCAGCCGTAGCAACCAGATCCAATAAAAGGCTGGATTTTATTTGGGTTGAATGAAACTGGCCTTATGATACGCGCTTCGGTAAAGTAAACCGGACGCATTTTTAATAAGAACCGAATTGTAATGAATCCAAAAGTGGCAAATCAGCTACCCCTTTCTTCTTATGACATGCACTTGGGTAAAGTAAACCAACAAACGTATGTCAAGAATGAATCAATTGCTATTACTGTTTTTAGAGGAAACTTATGGTCATCCATGTTCCAACCTCCAAGGGGCCCCGAATACCCCTCCTCCAACTGTTTGCCCCCTCCTCTTTTTTGGACTTGGAATTATGATTTTTGATTTTTTTAGAGTTATAAACATAAGAAGTGAGAATTTATGAAGTTTCAGTCAGACACTGACACTACTACCAGCTCACAAGTGGTATAATAGAGTCTGAAATAGATGAATTAGGTTTTTACCAAAGTATGAGAAATATGAATCAGATTCTTTTTAGAGTTAGAGACATATGAAGTGGGAATTTATCAAGATTTCGTCGGACACAGACACTACTACCAGCTCAAAAGTGGTATACTAGATCCTGAAATAGATGAATGAGGTTTTACCAAAGTCTGAGAGAGATGAACCGGATCCCTATTAGAGTTAAAGACATATGAAGTGGCTATTTATGAAGATTCAGTCAGACACAGACACTACTACCAGCTCCCAAGTGGTATACTTGAGTCTGAAGTAGATAAGTTAGGTTTTTACCAAAGTCTGAGAGAGTTGAATCAAATTCTTTTTAGAGTTACAGACATATGAATTAGGAATTTATTAAGATTCAGTCAGGCACAGAAACTACTACCAGCTCACTAATGGTATACTAGAGTCTGAAATAAATGAATTAGGTTTTTACCTAAGTCTCAGAGAGACGAATTAGATTCTTCTAAGAGTTAGAGACATATGCAGTGGGAATTTATCAAGATTCAGTCAGACACAGACACTACTACCAGCTCACAAGTGATATACTAGAGTCTGAAATAGATGAATTAGGTTTTCATCAAAGTCTGAGAGAGATGAATCGGATTCTCTTTAGAGTTAGAGACATATGAACTGGGAATTTATCAAAATTCAGTCAGACGCTGAAACTACTACCAGCTTACAAGTGGTATACTAGAGTCGGAAATTTAGATAATTTCGGAGACCACACTGCCTTTCCATGACGATAAATAAAAGTTCAAATAGGGATAAAATCCTTTTAATAGACAGTGATGATAGAAATTCACAAAAATACCAGATATTTCGGTCACATATTAAAAGGATTTTATCCCTATTTGAACTTTTATTTATAGTCGGAAATTTGGGAATTAGATTTTTTCCCAAGTTTGAGAGAGAAGAATTTGATCCTTTTTTGAGTTAGAGACATTTGAAGTAGGAATTTATCAAGATTCAGTCAGACACAGACACCACTACCACCTCACAATTGGTATACTAGAGTCTGAAATAGGTGAGTCTGAAAAAAAGGTGCGGTTCTTAGGTTGGCTACTGATACACGGGTTCCGGTAAAATTCAGCTGTGCCGCCATCAGTTGTGTTCCCACTTCATATGTCTTTTACCCTAAAAAGAATTCGATTCCTGTCTCTCAGACTTTGGTAAAAACTTTATTGCAGAAAAAAACTTTGTATTGCAGACTCTAGTATACCACTTGTGTGCTGGCATAAATCCCACTTCATATATCTCTAACTCTAAAAGGAATCTGATTCATCTTTCTCAGACTTTGGTAAAAACCCAATTAATCTATTTCAGACTCTAGTATACCATTTGTTAGCTGGTAGTATTGTCTGTGTCTGTGTCTGTTGATAAATTTCCAACTTCATATGTTTTAAAATCTAAAAAGAACCCTATTCATCTTTCTCAGACTTTGGTAAAAACCTAATTCCCCTATTTCGTGCTCTAGTATACCACTTGTGAGCTGGTAGTATTGACTGTGTCCGACTGAATGTTGATAAATTCCCACTTCATATCTCTAACTATAAAAAGTCCGATTCATCTCACTCAGACTTTGGTAAAAACCTATTTCAACTATTTCAGACTCTAGTATATCACTTGTGGGCTGGTAGTAGTGTCTGTGTCTTACAGAATCTTTATAAATTCCCCGTCTTTAGCTTTTAAAAAGAATCCGATTTATCTCTCTCAGACCTTGGTAAAAACCTAATTCACCTATTTCAGTAGTATACCACTTTTGAGCTGATAGTAGTGTCTGTGTCTGACTGAATCTTGATAAATTCTCACTTCATATGTCTCTAACTCTAAAAAGAAATCGATTCTTCTCTTTCAGACTTTAATAAAAACCTAATTCATCAGAAAATTTGGAAGAAAATTTCAAAGTTAAAAAAATAATTCTAGGTTCAAGAAAAGTGGAGGGGGAAAATCCGGGGAGGGGTATCGGCTGCCCCTTGGAGGTTGGAATATAGATGACCATTAGTTTCCTCTAAAAAAATATCATAGCGATTGGTTCATTGTTGACATAAGTTCGCTGGTTTGCCTTACCCAAGCACATGTCATAAGAAAAAGGAATAGCAGATTTATCGCTTTTTGATTCATTAAAATTTGCTTCGTATTACAAAATGTGTCCGGTTTAATTTAACAAAGCGCGTGTCATAAGACCAGTTCCATTCAACCCAAATAAGCAATTTTTTCATATAATTGTCATGGGATAACTGAATATTAAATATTATAATAACTGGTCTTACTAGTGTAAAATACATTTAAATTCCAGCTTCATATTGGATCTGGTTGCTACGGCTGGTTGCTTGAGCCTCGTGGCTATGTGTAAATTAGATCCCCGTTGAAATATGCTAATGATATGCATGTTGGAGTATGCAAATGAGGTTTATGGTATATGCAATGAGGTTTAGGGTATATTTTTAGACCCTCAGGCTATAAGTTCAGGAGTATTGCCTCCCTTACTAGTCCAATAGTCCTAGAATATCGGGAAAGGGCTTCATCGAACGGAAGTTAAAAGTTCTAGTGCCCTTTCTAAGTGAACGAAAACATTAAAGGGCAACTAACCTTCTCCCACCCCTTTTGTTTCCTCAGAGTCGTCCGTTCGAAATATTGAGATTACCAGTTTGTTTACCATAGTTGAAAGGTTTAGTGACTATGCCTTTGGGGATATTAAGACCCCTAACTCCCCTGGGGTAAGGTTTGTAAGCAATGAATTGTGCAGTGTTTACGAAGAGTATTTGTTATTGGGATGTATACAGACATTTTTCAGACTGAGGGGGGTGTGTAAATTTTCTCCTTGGGGGATTTTCTACTGGAAGAATTCCCTCGGGAAGTGATGATTCCGAGGTATGAGCTTTCCAGAGAAAATTTTACACTGGGGGTTTATGTCAAAATTCCTGTACAAAATTATTTTTATTGGTCTTACTTTTTCTTTGAGATGTTTGTGTGAATTGTCGAGGGTGACAATTCCGTAAGAGGGAGATTTTCCACAGGAGAAATTTTCCATTTGGGAGGTTTCCACGGAATAAATTCTTCAGAGGGAATTTTCTGCCGGGGCAACTTTCTATTAGTGGGTAGGGTATTTGCGGCAAATATTTTACACGGAGGAGGTATTTCTGGCATGATGTTAAAACGACCAGAAATTAAAGTTTTTTTCAAATAAAAACTATTCTATGAAAAACCTTTCACCCGGCATCATCCACAAGAAATTTTCCGGGGGAAATTTTCAGCTAGAATGGGATCGTCTGGGGGGAAGTTGCCTAGAAGGGGGGTATTTTACGTGGGAAGAACTCTCCATGGAGGGATTTTTCTTTTGGGGAAAGAATTTTCCATGAAGGGGGAGCCGGATTTACCGCAATTATTTAAAAGAATCAGAAATTAAAAAAGATTAAGTTTTTTCAAGTGAAAGGAAGGTGCTATATCAAAACGTAAAACGAACAAAAATTATTACGCATATGAGGTGTTGCTCCCTCCTCAATAATTTGATCTTTACGCGAAAGTTGGACTTTTTGTCCCAGTTCTGTAAAAACAACTCTTGAAACACAAGGGCCATTTAATTAGAATAATAAGCTTCTTTAAAAAATTCTTAGAAACACTTTAGCGAGGAGGGGGCACCTCCCCCATATACTTAATAATTTCTGTTCGTTTTAACTTTTGATGTTGCTCCTTCCTTTCAGTTGAAAAACTTGTTTTTAAAAAAAGTTATTTTTATAACACTTAAAAATCATGATTTGAGTCTTGTGAAGTCTCAAACTTATTCGATATTTCAATAGCAGCGGCAATAGGTCAATTGCTCCAACTCTGCGGTTACTCTGGATTTACTGGCTCAAGGTGGGAGATTAAGAAAGTAATTACAATATAACAATAGGCCTACTTCAAGACTCTTATAATATCACAGACAGCGCAATCGCGCTGCCTAAATTAAGAACGATGATGGCACAATGTATTATTATTTTTTTTTTTTTTTTTTTGGTTTTTCCATACCAGGGCACTTCGTATCGAAGGAGTTGTCGTTGAAACTTCGAAAAGGGCTCATTCAATTCAAAATTGCAGTGGCTAGTGCCCTTTTTAATAGTTGAAAGAGATTGGAGGGCAGCTAACCCCCCCCCCCCCCCCTCCACACGCCCATCATTCCCTCATTCCCCCAACCATATCCAATCAAAATTTTGAGATAGCCATCTTGCTCAGCGTAGTTGATTTCCAAAAAGAAAATATATTTTTGAGGAGGACACTCACCCACAACTCTCAGGGCAAGGGTTTTAAGTTATGCCCTGGAGGCATATAAGAACGATGTTGGCACAATGTATTATTTATTATGTTTTCCTTTAGAGCAGGGCACTTCGTATAAAAGAAATTGTCGTAGAAACTTTGAAAAGGGCTCATTCAATTGGAAATTGGAGTGGCTTGTGCCCTTTTAAATAGTTGAAAGTGATTGGAAGGAGACTAACACCCCTTCCAAGCCCACCATTTCCCGAAACAAATCCAATCAAAATTTTGAGATAGCCATTTTATTCAACGTAGTTTTAAGTTCTGGAAATTAGGTCTTTGAGGATGATACCCCCCCCCCCACAGCTCTCAGGGCAAGGGTTGTAAGTTATGCCCTTGGGACATATAAGATTTTCATAGAACGCGTTGTCGTAGAAACTTCAAAAATGGCTTATTCGATTAGAAATTGAAATGGCTAGTGCCATTTTTAATAGTCGCAAGTGATTGTAAGGTAACAAACACCCCTTCCACTCCCACCGTTTCCCAAAGCACATCCAATAAAAATTTTGAGATAGTTCAGGAAATTATACCTTTAAGCAGGACACTCCCCCCACAGTCTTCAGGACAATGGTTATAAGTTATGCCCTAGGGGCATATAAGGTTTTTATTGAAATCTTTGTCGTAGAAACTTGAAAAAGGGCTCATTCGATTTGAAATTCAAAGGGCTAGTGTTCTTTTTAATAGTCGAAAGTGATTTGAAGGCAACTAACCCCCCTCTAACGCCCACCTTTTCCCCAAACACATCCAATGAAAATTATTAGATAGCCATTTTATTCAGCGTAGTTGAAAGTTTTGTAAATTAGGTCTTAAAGGATAACAACCTCTCCCCCCAGAACCCTCAGGGCAAGGGTTGTAAGTTATGCCCGGGGGCATACAAGGTTTTAATTGAAATCTTTGCCGTAGAAAATTGAAAAAGGGCTCATTCGATTGGAAAATCGAAGGGCTAGTGCCCTTTTTAATTATCGAAAGTGATTGGAGGGTAACTAACCTCCCTCTCACGCCCACCTTTTCCCCAAACACATCCAATCAAAATTTTTAGATAGCCATTTTCTCAACGTAGTTAAAAGTTTTAGAAATTAGGTATTTGATGATGATAACCCCCTCAGAGCCCTCGGGGCAAGGGTTGTTAGTTATGCCCTGGGGGCATATAAGGTTTTTATAGTTAGTGATGTTGTAGAAACCTCAAAAAGGGCTCATTCGATTGGAAATTAGAAGGGCTTGTGCTCTACGAAGCGTAAAGAACGATATTGGCACAATGTATTATTTTCTTTTCTTCTTCTTTTTCCATACCAGGACACTTAGTATCGAAGGAGTTGTCTTAGAAACTTCGAAAAGGGCTTATTCGATTTGAAAAGGGAATGGCTAGTGCCCTTTTTAATAGTTGATAGTAATTAAAAGGCAGCTAACAACCCTTTCTCGCTCACTATTTCCCCAGACACATCCAATAAAAATTTTGAGATAGCCATTTTGCTCAGCGTAGTTGATTTCCAGATAGAAAATATGTTTTTGAGGAGGTCACTCCCCCACAAACCTCAGGGCAAGGGTTTTATGTTATGCCCAGGGGGCATATAAGACCGATGTTGGCACAATGTATTATCTATTATTTTCTTCTTTAGACCAGGGCACTTCGTATCGAAGACGTTGCCGTAGAAACTTTGAAAAGGGCTCATTCAATTTGAAATCGGAGTGGCTTGTGCCCTTTTTAATAGTCGAAATTGATTGGAAGGCAATTAACACCCCCTCCACACCCATCATTTCCCGAAACACATCCAATCAAAATTTTGAGATAGCCATTTTGTTCAGCGTAGTTGATTTCCAGATAGAAACTATGTTTTTGAGGAGGACGCTCACCCGCAGCCCTCAGGGCAGGGGTTGTAAGTTATGTCCTGGGGTATATAAGGTTTTTATAGAAAGTATTGTCGTAGAAACTTCAAAAAAGGTTCATTCGATTGGAAATTCAAAGGGCTAGTGCCCTTTTTAATATTCGAGAGTGATTGGACGACAACTAACCCCCCTCTCACGCCCACCTTTTCCCCAAACACATCCGATCAAAATTCTAAGATAGCCATTTTGTTCAACGTAGTTTAAAATCCTGGAAATTAGGTCTTTGAGGATGAACCCCCCCCCAAGCCCTCAGGGCAAGGGTTATAAGTTATGTCCTGGGGGCATATAAGTTTTTTTTATAACGCGTTGTCGTAGAAACTTCAAAAAGGGCTCATTCGATTGGAAATTGAAATGGCTACTGCCCTTTTCAATAGTCGAAAGTGATTGGGAGGCAACTAATATCCCTTCCACGCCCACCATTTCCCCAAACACAACTAATCAAAATTTTGAGATAGCCATTTTGTTCTACGCAGTTTAAAGTTCAGGAAATTATATCTTTGATAAGGACACTCCGCCAACAGTCTTCCGGGCAGGGGTTGTAAGTTATGACCTGGGGGCATATAAGTTTTTATTGAAATCTTCGTTGTAGAAACTTGAAAAAGGGCTCATTTGATTGGAAATTCGAATGTCTAGTACCCTTTTTAATAGTCAAAAGTGATTTGAGGGCAACTAACCCCCCTCTCACGCCCACCTTTTCCCCAAAAACATCCAATCAAAATTTTTAGATAGCCATTTTATTCAACGTAATTGAAAGTTCTGGAAACTAGGTCTTTGACGGTCAAAGCCCCACCACAGCCCTCAGGGCAAGGGTTATAAGTTATAACCAGAGGGAAACTAAGGTTTTCATAGAAAGTGTTGTCGTAGAAACTTCAAAAAGGACTTATTGGATTGGAAATTGAAGTGGCTAATGCCCTTTTAATAGTCGAAAGTGATTGGAGGGCAACTAAACCCCCTCTCATGCCCACCATTTATCCAAATACATCCAATCAAAATTTTGAGATAGCCATTTTGTTCAACGTAGTTAAAAGTTCTGGAAACTCGGTCTTTGAGGATGACAACCCAGCCACAGCCCTCAGGGCAAGGGTTATAAGTTATACCCTGGGGGCAAAGAAGGTTTTCATAGAACGCGTTGTCGTAGAAACTTCAAAAATGGCTCATTCGATTGGAAATTGAAATGGCTAGTGCCATTTTTAATAGTCGCAAGTGATTGTAAGGCAACTAACACCCCTTCCACTGCCACCATTTCCCAAAACACATCCAATAGAAATTTTGAGATAGCAAATTTGTCCAACGACGTTCAAAGTTCAGGAAATTATACCTTTGATCAGGACACTCCCCCTACAGTCTTCAGGGGAAGAGTTATAAGTTATGCCCTAGGGGTATATAAGGCTTTTATTGTAATCTTTGTCGTAGAAACTTGAAAAAGGGCTCATTCGATTTGAAATTCAAAGGACTAGTGCCCTTT